>JZLH01S0019868.1:7378-26437 GCA_001188425.1 Eucidaris tribuloides | reverse complement strand
CCAATACTACAAGGCTATAAATCGTTTAGCAAGGTAATGAAATAATAAATGAAATAAGACAAAAGTTAATTGTTAAATTTTGATTTGGACATGACCGAAAAACTACTTCCGCTAACCGCTTGTTTTAACGTCTCTTTTGCAGTGGTTCAAAAGTTTCCAGCTATCGATATTCTTTAGTTTCTTATTTTTGATCATGTTATCTTATCACTGTGCTAAGCCTGAATCACAGATTTTGTTTTGTTGTTGAAGTTTTTGTTTAATCATCTTGTTTGGTTTTTTCATTTTTACTCTGCCATTTTGTCAACAGGAAGCGTGTTGTGGAGGAGAGCATTGTGGTAATTCTCTTCAAAATGGCGTATGTCAGAATGGTGTTTGTAACGAACAAAATGAGGTAGGTCCATTATAGGCGTCAACAAGAGGGAGACTGCGGGGAGGGGTGAGAACACGACACTCCACTTTCAAAAGGGACAGCCACATTATATCATCTGTCCCCATTCACTGTTCTAAATCCCCAAAATGCTTGGATAGAGTAGGCCTAAATGGAATCAAAAAGATCTGTGTGAGAATAAATTACAATATCGCAAGAATCAGCACGCAATGTATCAAGATCTATTTTATTAGAGCTTTCCAACCACATTTCGGTGTAAATAAAATTATCATGTAGATAGACAGTGACGTCATAATAATTTTTACCTGAGTTATTCAGACCGGAATGATGTCAATACTTTTAAAATGAAAGATATCGATCCTTGATTCACTTGCCATGTGAATGTATTTCGACCAATCACACACTCCTGTATAATATACTATATACATGTAATATTATTCATTCATATCTTGGTACGCAGTCGGATTCGGTTATGAATCCATGATCACAGGAGTGCGCATGCACACTCATGACCAAACATTGTTATAAGTATATCGGTTTTCTGTTGGGGTACGCGGCGGGACATGTCAAATTTGTCTGGGTTCTTCTGGAACGATTATTTAAAGTTTAATTGCGTGATCAGAGACTGTTTTGCATTTGCTTTTAAAAGTGAAACAATAATAGAAAACAAAAGTATCCTTGAAGAGAATTACATGAAATACCAGTATTAAAATCATGTACTGGACTACGCTAACATGTTGCAGAACAGTAATTTGAAGTCTAATCATTTTTATCTATGTTATCAATGTCTTTTGCTACAGCCACCAAGCATGTTATTCAATCCCAGTGATTTTACAAAATACGACCCATCTCAGGATTTGATTTTTCCACCGGAACTCTTGGTATGCATTTTCAGTTTTTTTTTTTAAATCTCCTTTCAGTTAAAAGAAATGAAAACATTTAATGTGAAAATGATATGAAATATACATTAAATTACCTTTGTTGTTTCAGGGTTGTAATGTAACGTGGTTAGCTGTTCGATAAATATACTCGATTATATGTATGTTAATGTATTTTTATCAAAATTACTCGAGGCAACGTGATATTGACGGGACTTTTACAGAAACCTGATCCCACTCGATTTACTTGTAATGGAATCTATATTTTTTTCTTCCCTTCCCCTACATGCTAAAGATGACAGCTCGTGAAAAACCCAAGTCCTTAATGTTTCAAGGGAAACGTGTGACGTGGTATTGTCCTGTTACCTTTGATGAACTGCTTGACCTTAAAGCCACATTTCCGAATGCTAAGTTGGTTGGAGGAAACACTGAAATTGGTAAGAAATTCCCCGGAAATTTATGAGTTACAATTATATAATAATTATATAAATGTGATATGAATATAGGAATATAATATACAAATATGTCATGATACGAGAGTCTCTGGTTGATGAGGACTGTCCTATTTTCCCGAGGGGCGCAGCCCCGAGGGAAAATAGTATAACAGTCAACGTAACCGAGGGCGTCATAGCTTCAAACAGAGACTCTCAGGACAGGATATATTTGTTTTATACCCGCCATCGAATTAACAGGGAAATTACAGAAATTAAAAAAAGAAAGAAAAGGAAATGCACTAACGGTACCCCTACGAGTACGTGTGTGTTCCCCCGGCATACTGGTGTGCGATATTTTTATTTGCGGTACGGATAGGGATACTCCTCTAATAACGTATACTCTAGTTAGTCAAATACCAATTTCATAAACCTATAAAACACTAATTTAATCCTCATTCTTATTCTAGCTGTAATCCTAACTCAAACTCGACGAATTTAACCTAGTGTTAATCTTAAACTTTGCTAGACTTCCATAATAATGGGTGTAGCACGCTATATGTCTTTCATGCGCACGGAAAAAAATAGCGCATGGTACATTAAAATTGTATATACATCTTCCACAAAATGTGTCTTCCTTTACAAAACACGTTTGGTTAAGATTAACTAGACTCAGTAAGCGTGCAAATGGCAAACAAAGCACTGAAATATTTTTTTGAAGATATTAAGAAATAATTGTGACATGTTTTTAACGTGGGGTGTTATTTTGTGTCTTTTGTTACAAGTCGTGAATCGACTGTTTGTGATTGTCGCTATTATGTGTGACGTCAATCCGCCGGATAGTTACTATTTTGCGGATTCCGCCGAATACTTACTATTTTGCGGATTGACGTCACAAGGAGGACACCTCCAGGGATCTAGTTGGAATATCATTAATCACATGATGCGCAATTGACCAACCAGGTATCAAGAAACTTACAATGACGGATATAATTATGATTAGATCATGGTATCGATGATAACGGCCAATAGCAAAAAGGGCTCAAACCCTTAAATTATTGCAGTACCAAATGGGTACAACACACTCAGGGAAAACAATGTTCTGAAAACCACTGTTTATTTGTGTACCTTTAACTAATAAATCAAGTGTTTGTTACATTTATCATTAAACTGTATAGTATATTACTGTAAAAAAAAGTATGCATAGTGACTCAACATTTATTTTATTATTACTAGTTATGTGGTTTACGTACTGCATATAACAATCTTAGAAAGAAATAAGATGGAATTCGAAATATCTTTCGATGATTATGAACATCGCATGATAGGCTATTTTATGACCATTTCATCCTACAAGTATAGCTCGCCAACTTTCTTTGATCTCCCACCACAGGTGTAGAGGTAAAATTTAAAAACCAACTCTACCCGGTCCTTATCTCCTTGTCACGTGTGAAGGAACTGCACACAATTGAGACTCAAAGCGACGCCATTACATTTGGGTCATCAGTGAGTCTCGCGCGTATGGACGAATGCCTAAAGGAGAAAATCGCAGGCCAACCAGGCAAGTCATTATTGGTACAATCCGATTAAAAAACTCCTTTAATGTGCCATAGTTCTTCTATCCAACGATATACATAAATTGATAGTTAGAAGTTTAGGGTTAATTAGTCCAGACACAGGGAACAGACGGTTCATTAAAAATTCAACATTAAAGGTTCGTCAGATTTATGATTATGATTATGATTTTTGACACATATTGAACATTTTCAGTTGTTCATTTCAGTGAATATTCTGCGGGGAATATTCCTAAATTCGTGAATAAACACAATAATGCTGTTACTGATTTTACTGTTGTGTTGTCTGTGTATTTGTTTTTGTGTTTATGTGTGTATAGACATGCTTATATTTATGATTCGAACGTTCATTCACTATTCAATGGTACTCAGAATAATTTTGAAAACTTGTTATTTCTTACCATGAAAGTGAATGCAATATTATTTATTGTTATTGTTATTTTGTTGTTAGTTTCAGACAATAATGTCGATGTTTTGAAAATATATCATTTGAATGTAGCTTGTGATAGAATTAAGCCCCTTTTGTGAACTAAGTGGATATTGATGTGCATCAAGACTCTTGTGATATGAAACTGTAATTATTAATTACACAAATCGTGTTAAGAGGTAATATGATAAGTGAAATACTGTTCTTTTATGTTAATGTTGTTTATTCCTCAGAATTCAAGACACGAATCTTTAGATCACTCGTCGAAATGCTTCGATGGTTTGCAGGTGCTCAAATCAGAAATGTTGCGGTAAGTGCATTATTTGTCAATATCTAACACGGACATTTTATTGTGATATATTAATTTTTAATAACCGTTGACCATTGAGTAGAGTTATTACATGGCAAGTCCGGTTCCCGTAGGCAAGGGGCTGACATCGGTTGTATTATGAGTGAGAGAATAACGTGTCAAAGAGTGGTGTTAAAAGGTATTTTTAATGTTACATATAAGGTAATATTTTGACTCATCTTCAATTACCATATAGCGGGCTGGATTTGAACACCAGTGTTACTTTAAACATTTTTTTTTAACTGTATGACAGTATAAAAGAAGAAAAGTTCAAGCACCTGTGGACTTTTTGAAAGTAATTGTGGATAATGCTGTTTACAAACCACAAGCTCGTCATCATTCTCGTCCATTACGATAATTTAGCACAGGGACTATTTCATTTGGTTTATAATAACCTGTTACTTCGGCAAAATATGTGTCGCCAGTCATCTTAGATTCTCCAAAATGGTGCTACTTGGATAAATGAGTATACATTTAATTTTAAGTTTCCTTTTAATCACCTATAAAGGTGGTAGGAGGCAACATCGTGACTGGTAGTCCCATCTCAGACCTCAATCCTATATTCATGGCGGCAAGATGTACCCTGGAGTTGGTATCAAAATCTGAAGGTGAAGTATATCTGATATATTTCTCAGTTCAGGCTTAGCTATAAATGTGCAATATACACCTTTCCGGGGTTTTTTTTGAACATTGAAAAATAACAAGTTATGTTTTATACGGTAGTGTTAAAACTTTCTCTCAACGTATTTCTCTTCACATAGCGCATGGACAGTACTTGTGGCAAAGTACTGGCACATCACGGTTCGGCGATACTTAACTTTCTCTCAAAGCATTAACACATTCAAATTAAGAACGTACAGACTGTCTGGTTAATACTCCTGGAATCAGGGGTTCCAAAAGAGTCTTTGGTTGTCAATGGGACCCTTAGTGTCCTCTGAAGAAGCATTTCAGGTTCTTCAGATGTTGTTTAGAATTCATCATAATTCCAGTTAGAAAAGTTGGCATGGGGTTCTTGCACATAGAAATACCTCCTGATGAAGTCTCGTGTCTTGAAGGTGTTAAGAGTAAATAAATCCTAAGAGCATCTTGCATCTAGGATCTCCTAGGTAAAATAAGAAACGTATTGATCGGTGAACGTAATCAGACTCGAAGCCTACTGACGCAGACGTAATGTAATTACAGTCATGGACAAAAGTGTGGAATATGTTTTTTTTTCTACCAAATGCCTCTTTAATCATATCAAGAATAGGTTTCTTGTCCTGAGGTAGAGGATCCAGAGGCTGTGCCATGGGAAGGGGGGGGGCAGGGGGCAGCGGCCGCCCCTACTTTTCCAAACTTATTTTAATTACGGGAATTTTACTGTTTTTCGAAAATTTCGCCCCGCATTGTTGATTTGGCTAGTAAAGAAAATAGCAGGCAAAAAAATGCTTTTTGTCGTCGTCGGCCCCTGCCTTCGCTTGTCGGACGCTTTTTGACTTGCAGTTTGGCTAGCAAAAAAAAACCCAATAATAAAAAATGGCAGGCAAAATTTTTTCGCCGGATTTCGTCCCTTCTAAAAATTTTACCCTGGCGCCGCCCCTGAGTAGAGCTCATTTGAACTTAGTAATGATCTCTTCTGCATGGGTGATTAATCATCAATTGTAAGAAATCTTTACTTTAAAACAGGGCTATGCAAAGAAATCAAAATATTCCAAACTTTTGCCCATGACTGTATAATGACTATAGATTTTGTATTGACTAATTGCTTAGCCTATACTAAGATTAGTAGCTACCTTCAGACCCTAGCCCTGCATGCATTGTTTTTATCATAATTATGTGATCTGTGAAATTTCTTTGCAAATTACGGAGCACCATATTCATTAACATTACATATCAAAGTTTATACACAGGTTTTTATACTGAAATAATAGTAGTACTATTGAACTGTCTCAATTTAGTGAGCCTGACACGCAGGCTAGTGTTTTGTGCACTTTTCAAATGCAAAATAATTATTGGTCTCCTGATTTCACAGACATGGCCTTCGGAAGGGCTTAGGAGATGTTTCTTGGCGTTGTTGGAGGTCAGCAAATGGGATCGTGTAACTCCAAATGCTGATGGTGTTCCACCACAATATCGGAATTAATTTTGGAGAGGCATCTATAGGGCCACGTAAACTGGGAGGGGTGGGGGTGGGGTATCTATAGGGCCACGTAAACTGGGAGGGGTGGGGGTGGGCAGTGGGCATATGCCCAAGTTTTCCCTGTGGGTATGCTTCTGATCCTTAATGTATTTTTTTCTCCAACATACAGGTTCCCGCTGTGTCGTGATGGATGAGAACTTCTTCACAGGGTATCGTAAAAATATCATCAAACCAGACGAGGTGCTAAAATCTATCACCATACCATTTACAAAGGAGGTAATATAATCATGTTTAAAGAGAAAGCCAGTCTGCTGTATGTCGATACTAGTATGTCAAATTAATCGTATGTGTAATTAATGAATAATTATATAAATCAAAGCAACTGGACTTACGTTTGTATTTTTGACGAGAACGTTTCGCGTCCTATCCGGGACGCTTCATCAGCTCCTCTGAAGTATTGGCGACGCTAATTTCCCGCATACTTCAGAGGAGCTGATGAAGTGTTCCGGATAGGACGCGAAACGTTCTCGTCAAAAGTACAAACATAAGTCCAGTTGCCTTGATTTATATAATTATTTATTGACATTTTACCTGGACGAATCAGATCTTACATCAGTTGATCGTATGTGTAATTGCAAATTAAAATAACTGATTGTATTGTTTCAGAAAGGATTGCGAATTAATCAAGAAGGCTTAGAGATAATCTGCCGTTGACTGGGAGATAAGTATTGAATGACGCATGACGTTCCGTATGGTTAGAACTAAATGAAATATTGTAATTTAAAAATACCACAAAGAAACTTTAACGAGCAAATAAGATAAATGGGTAAACGCAGAATTTATGATTGAAAACTATCTAGTAGAGACAACGGACCAATAAAGGAAATCTGTCCAAGATTTGGCAACGAAAATGCTAATTTTATATTTGTTTCTGCATAGAAATACGCAAGAAATTACTTTGATTTCATACGCTAATTATCATAATGACCAATAGAGAAATCCCAAGACGTCGATTGCTAGTATGACGAGAATTATTGTCACTTTCCCGTCAGAATGAATACTTTTTCGCCTACAAACAATCTCCACGACGTGGGGATGACATCGCCATCGTCAATGCCGGGATGAGAGTGTTATTCGATGGCAATACCAACATCATCAAGGATGTAGCTCTGGCCTTTGGAGGGATGGCAGCTACCACAGTACTGGCACTGAAAACAATGAGGACATTAATAGGAAAGTGAGTATGTTGTTTTTCGTGTGTGTGTATGTGTGTGTTTGTATGAGTGTGAGTGTGTGTGTGTGTGTGTGTGTGTGTGATGTGTTGTGTCGTGTGTGTGTGTGTGTGTGTGTGTGTGTGTGTGTGTGTGTGTGTGTGTGTGTGTGTGTGGTTTGGGGGCAGGGTTAATGGATCACTACAATATAAGTAAAAGTAAAAGTGTCCAACCATTGAAAGCACATGATATGATTCGATGTAATGTGTATTGTTTATTATTCATATACATAAAAAATAATGATTGCAACCGGTAGGAAAGCACTGGTTCGGCATGTGATTCAGTGATTTGTGAACAATGTTCTCTCGCAATACAAAGCTGGAGACACTGTTTTGTTTCCTCTATCGGAAAACGGTGTTTTTGCATGAACTACTTTCAATTAATGAATTCGCATTGCTATCATCTTGGACAAACTCTGTAGAACCTGTACATTTCCCAAGATCACAAACAAGGTGAAGTATGATAATGATAACGATGATGACAATGAAAATATTATTGAAAACAATGACAATTGAAGGCATGATAATAACATTAACAATAACAGTAATAACAATATTATAATGATGATGTTGTTGATAATGATGATGATGATGATAATAATAATAATAATAATAATAATGATAATGATAATGATGATGATGATGATGATTATTATTATCATTACTATTATTATTATTATTATTATTATTATTATTATTATTATTACTATTATTATTATTATTAATACAGTATTAATAAACTAATAATAAAAAGATTTTAACTTTGTTACAGAAAATGGGAAAAATCAGTGCTCGATGCGGCATTTTTGTCGTTGGAAGAAGATCTACCTCTCCCTGCAGGTGCCCCCGGGGGTATGGAGTCATACAGACGGTCACTGACACTCAGTTTCTTTTTCAAGTTTTATCTGATGGTATCGGATCAACTTAACACCACTCACGTGAGTTAAATAAGTTATTACTTTTTAATGCCAACACAATCATTTTAAAACCATTCCGAACAAAATACTATCGTGACCTCAAATCATTGTATCAAGGACCCATGACCCTGAAGTTTAAACAAAATAACCAGTGCCACTTGTCGATCGACGTTACCTTTCTGTAAACGGTTTTATTCCGCAACAAGACGACCTGGAAACAGAACATCTGAACAACGATAAAAATGATTACATCTACTACTGCTACAATTACTATTACTACTACTACTACTACTACTACTACTACTATATTAATATAGTAATATTTATGTTAAGCTTACTTACTTTCTAGATGAATGGATCTAACATTTTTGCATTTTTTTTACAGCCATCAGCTTCCAGTAGCAGTCTGCCAGCAACTTATAAAAGTATCTTGCCTTTCTTCGAATACATTCCTCCCCATGCAACTCAGTTTTACCAGGTAACAAATACACATTTGTTCTTGCGTCATGTTTTAACTGTTATAGTTCTTGTTCTAAAGGTTTCAAGTGATTGCACTTACATGCAATACGTAAAATGTCTTGCAAATTGCACCCTGACTCTTTGATGTTTTTAATTTATTACTTTTAGTGCTGGTTTAAACTTAATGTTTCAAAATGTTAGCATGTTCAAAAGGTATAAAAATGTTCAAATGGTTATAAAATTGTAATACATGTACTGTTATTATTTTTAGTGACGTGTGTTGCACAACATCCAATATGTCTATTATGTTGTTCGTGTTTGGTTGAGGTTCTACCTGTTTACATGTTTACACTGTTGTATCTGTGTGTGTGTGTGTGTGTGTGTGTGTGTGTGTGTGTGTGTGTGTGTGTGTGTGTGTGTGTGTGTGTGTGTGTGTGTGTGTGTGTGTGTGTGTGTGTGTGTGTGTGTGTGTGTGTGTGTGTGTGTGTGTGTGTGTGTTTAGGTGGGTTTTGTCCATGCGCGCGTGTGTGGTTTAGGTACGGGAATAATCATGCGCCAAGTTTTCCTTTAGTCGAAATACCAAGAAGATAAAGTTGGAGATGGACGATTTGTAAACTATGGTGTTCTTTTTATATGTGTTAAACTAATATTTGAAGGAAGTTTCCCCAGGACAACCAGAACATGATCCAGTTGGCCGTCCACTAGTCCACAAGTCCGGTTACAAACACACGACAGGAGAAGCAATTTACGTGGATGACATGCCGAGTATTGCAGGTATATAATTTGCATATTAATACGACTCAGACGATTTCTATGTCATTCAACTTTTACTAAAATTTTGAATTTGTTAGCAAGCAATTATCTCAAATTTGAAAATTGCACGTAACACTAAGTGAGGTTTAGTGTGTGCATCAGGATCACTGAACTGAGCTAGTTCAGTGGCATTTTTTTCAGCATTCATCTACTGGTACATAAATGCCAATCTGTATGTGAAGAGTGCATTAAAATTTGTCATCCAGCAAGAATGTACATGGTGCACATTTGTAAATTGGAAACAAATTTCACATATCATACATGAGAAACATTCATGCAGGGCAAGAGTCTGAAATGAGACAAGCGGAACTTTGGTATCGGCTATCCGGTAATTGAATTCAAAATCTAGCGGTAACTGTAAAATTACCTCTAACAAAACTGAGTTTCTGGCTCATGTACTATGCCTAAGGTTCTAAAATCTGATATGGTATTTTCAATACACCAGTGCACAGGCTTTAACCCTTTCCTTACCGAGATCAGGAATATGCACAGATTAATATCTACAATTAAAACAATGAACAGGGATTTACTAGTCCATCTTAATATTTTTCTCAATATATACCGTCCAAGTCATTCACACCTTCTATGCATGAAAAAAGTTTGTCTATTTTGCAAAACCTGCAACCCATAGTCAGATTTTAAAAAGTGGCACGTTAAGAGTTAAAACTCCTCAAAATATCTGTCTCCCAATATTGACTTAAAGTTATTATAGGCTCACGCCTTGAAGTACCACCCCGACTTTTTTAAGTCAAACATGATAAAAATGCTTACGCGAATATCAAAGCACTATACAGTGCTTTATATTACTAGTGGTGGTCTTTTGATTTTAAGACTGTGTGAATAAAACTATTTTTGTCTGTCATTTTTGTGTTGTAGGTCAATACTGAAATGTGCATCTAGTAATTTATTTCAATCGTCAATGTAATATATGGTTACTACTTTAAAGTATTTTTTTGCTTCGTCGTGACTCACGTTTGTCAAATTATTTGTTTTAAAAAGTCATAGTCAATTACAATAAAACGATACAACCGTATATTCATACTTTCAGCTACACAGTCATGGCATTATGATTGTATGTATTATTCGTTTTTTTCAAGTGTATGCATAATACACCTATCAATTGTAAGACGCACCCCTCGACCCCCGGGAATGGTGCGTCACTTGTCAAGCGTGAGTCGGATTTTCATATACCATGACGCTCCTGTGTGTCTCTACTATAACGGACCATTTTCTTACAATGACTGTGCCTAGGCCTATTTAAACGTATACAAACTGACGCACCCCATTCACATGCTGTGACGGACCAAATGCTTCCATGACGGTACCCTGCGTCATTATTTGTTGGTAAATGACCCACTCATGACGCACCATTCCCAGGGGTCGAGGGGTGCGTCTTACAATTAATTGGTGTATAACTAGCTTATAATTCTGTTTCTTATGGTTGCAGGTGAACTGTACATGGCGTTTGTCTTCAGTCAAAGAGCACATGCGAATATAATGTAAGGAAAGTAAAATATACAAAATAGTGTGCTTTACTTCACTGTGCCACATGGTTTCATATCTAATTGATAATAATCGTATTTACTTCTGTCATGTCTGTAGGGGCAGTGGCCTTTGGGTGTGCCAGTGCTGGATATCATGACACAAGCTCCTCAGAAAATCGTCATAATTGTTTGTGCTTTAGTTTCTGTGATATGTTATGATGTCTGATTATATAAACTTTGACACAAGCACACACATATGCACACATACACACGCGCGAGCGCCGCGCGCGCGTGCGCACACACAGACATACTTTTATCCCAATGGGGGGGGGGGGCAAGTGGTGGGGTCTTGCGGGGGCGCGGACGCCGGCTCCATCGTTTATATGGTGTAACGTACTTCTGTAATGGGGTTAAGGGCAGGGGATCTCTTTTGCATGCCTAAAAATAAACATTGTGTAAATACAATGTTATTTAGAAGAAAATACTTTCTGGGAACCTTTAACAAAATATGGGAGCTAGAAACTCAGCTTTAGTGGAATTATAGTGACCGTTAGACTCAGATTTGATTTTTTTCTCGCGAGAAAAAAATTCCTATCATAGAACGTACACTAAACGGCTATTGATTTTCTTTTGCATTTTTCAAATTCTGGGCAATCACTGGCCTCCAGATTTCATCAATAGCCTAAGGGCATGGATTATCTTTTCCTGGTCTGTGGGGATGTTTGCAAATGAGATCCACTGCCTTTAAGGGTGTGAATATCATACATGAATTAGTGCCATCTATTTCGATGCACACTGAATGCGTAATTTTTCAAAAGTAATTTAATTCTAGACTAATACATTTTTCAATTTTGACATTTTAGTGAATATCATATGATGATAGCCATCAAGTTGTACTCCCAGAAAGTAGGTAATGCCGAACGAATGGGTTAGATGTGGTCACCAGAGGCGTCGATCCTATGGGGCAAGGGGGCGATCGCCCCCCCCCCCATGAAAATATTGGGGGGGGGGGCAAACATATCGATTTTCCCCCGCCCCAATAATTTTGACAATTTGAAAAGTTCATAATACGCAATGCAAATATGTTTTAAAAAAGCATTGAAAATGGCATAAATATACTATTAAACATACAAAATTGCCAATTTTTCGGCGCGCTTTGCGCGCAAAATCCTGTATTCCAATTTGGCGCGCGAAACGCGCCGAAAATTTTGGACACATTTTTCACTTTTGCCCCCAATCCGAAACATGGATCGACGCCCCTGGAAGTCACTGGTGTCTCAGCTTCGATTGGCCGGTATTCATAACTAGCCCTTGTTGATATAAGTTACAGTGCTCCGTAATTAATATTTGTGTGTAAATTGGAAATAACCCATTACCTAATATCATTTCTTGATTTTACAGATCTGTAGATCCATCACTCGCTCTGTCAGTAGAGGGCGTTCATGACTTCGTGTCGGCCAATGATGTTCCTGGAGACAACCGTGTTTGCATTATGTTCCCTGATGAGGAACTCTTTGCAACGAAACAGGTGAGAATAATTACAGTCGTGATAAGTATCTTTATTTCTTTCTGTCATGCCATCATTATCTATTCAAAACATCAATGTGATTTTTAAAAAATATTGTAGTGGCACTCTTTAAAGTGTATTTGTTATTTAAATTGGCATCTCCGTGTAGAAATTAGCAAATCTGAGCAATTAACAGTGTTCAATGAGGAGAGAATAATAAAGAACTTTTACCTGATTCTCCATCGATAAACTAAAAAAGGGCTTAAAAATCAGTCTCTTCTGGATCGAGAAATTCGGAGGTAGGCCTACTAGGCCGCTATGCATAAATTACTGAACTTCCACGGGTAGCCTACTATTTCAGAATTTCAGGGAGTTTAGTACTTTGGTCGTCATTTTGAGCAAGTGGGTGATGTTTTTTCGATATTAAATCAAGTACCTAAATAGATGGTTGAGTACGATCCATTTTTCTGTCAATTTAAGCTCCATCGGTTTTCCTTTGAAGTCCATATTTTACAACGGTGTCCGCAAGAACATCTATGTTGATTTGATGAAAGTGGTATTTGTGAACGTTTATACATTATGCGAACTAATTATTAACTGTAATTTTACAAAATACCTTCTTCTTCTTGCATGTAGGTTTTTCACGTCGGTCAAATAATAGGAGCTGTTGTCGCCGACACACAGGTCTTGGCTCAACAGGCGGCAAAATTGGTGAAAATAGAATATGAAGACTTGGAAGCTATCATCACAATTGAGGTACTATACAGGGTGAACGATTAATTTCAAAATGTATGCTATGTAGTAGAGTAGTAGTGAACCATAACCATATATCTGTTCAAAAATTGTCTCTGATTCAGTATTTTACGAATCAGTTCATGTATATTTATGGATAGTCTGCGGTAAGCCCACAAATAGCTTGCGACACTACACAAATTACAGAGAGGATTGTCAATCGAATAAACTTGTCTTTGATGTATAGGATGCAATCGCCAAGCAGTCGTTCTTTGAATTCGAGACCGGACACAGTTTCCAACGTGGTAACCTCCAAGACGCCTTCGAGAAATGCGACCACGTGATTGAAGGAGAGATGAAGACGGGAGCGCAAGAACACTTCTACCTGGAGACCCAAAGCTGCTTTGCCGTGCCAAAAGGAGAAGACGGGGAGATCGAAATCTTCTCGTCCACCCAAGCCCCAAAGGAAGTGCAGGTATGACATGTTTGAGATTTATTTCTCTATTTATTTATTTCAACTTCCTTTTAGCAGGGTAGCAATTATAGTTTAAAACTGTTATTCCAAGCGGCCCCGTTCACATTAATTACAAATTAAACATTATGAAAAACAAAACAAAATTTGCACTTAGTACTTATATATACAACTTCACTTAACATATCAAAAAAGAACTTAAAACAGAAAATATTAGGAAAAAAACCTATTTCATATTATAAAATATAAAATATAAAATATATTTCTTTTATAGCTTCGCTATAAAAGAAATTGTCAAACTGTGAGATCTGGACAGTAAACATCCTGGAATACAGAACTTTGGAAGGTTATGCTGCCACATGCAAGATATGTAGGAATGAGCATCACAGATGACTTATGCATGCGGTGATTGGTAAATTCTTATTCACAAACCTGTCTACGTAGGAAAATGGACATGGGAAAACTGGTTACTTATAAATTTTCGCTCCTTTCAAGTATTAAACTGTCATTTGACGTACAATTTTCAGGGCTTCATTTTTTAGACCTTACCAAAGATATTTATAGGCTGGAGGATTATGTAGCTTATATTATTGGAAACTGTGATCATAGTTAAAATTTGAACTGATACCCAAATACAATTTCTCAAATCACAACTTCAACACTAAATACACGAAGGTATCATTCCTTCCCTCCCCTCACAAAGTTTTGTTACCTTTTTCCTTTACGTTATTAACCGTCTATTACAGTATTACAAAAAGCATATATTGACATAAAGAGTATATCTTTGAATTGTTTATTTGTGCGTAGTTCAAAATCTGCTGATACTAGTAAAAAGGTAGTTATAATTTAGAAGTAAGCCTACGTTTATTGACATTTTTATCCTGACGTGGTTTCTGTCTTCTAACTCTTCAAAACTGATTAAAACTACCATCCTACCAGAAATCTCCGTGTGAAATCAAAGTCTCTGTTTATGCCCTTTAATTTTATACAACCCGATTATTTGCTACTGCAGCAGCAGAACTGTGTAAATAATATCTCTAACAGTGTATAACAATACATATTAAAACAATTGAGGAGTTTGGGAAGACCATCTTAGTTTAACTCATTAATATTTGCAATAAAGTTTAGCTTGATTGTAGCCTTCGCTATGTATATTCAGTAAGACTGAGTTTTCATCTGTACTTTCTATCTGTCACTTTCTTCATACTTTGCCTTTTTAGGCGCATTGAGACTTTTATTCGAATTAAATGTAATATGCACATACGAGAGGTTAATTATTATTGTGGTTAAAAGTAGGAGTAGTAGTAGTAGTAGTAGTAGTAGTAGTAGTATAATTATAATTTCTTACATAGCGCATAATCACCGAGGAGATCAGTCTCAATACGCTTGGATATTATGATTACCCTGGTCACTGGGATACATTTCTAACCTGCACAAAGATGTGCACCATTTCCACTCCCTGGGGAGTATTCCTAGCTGAGCTGCCAAGGAGGCGCACCTAGCCAAACAACCTAAATTATGCTCACCCTACCAAGTACCTATATATACACCTAGATTTAGAGAGGTAATGCAGATTAAGTGTCTTATCTAAGGACACAACCGCCGTGGCCGCGTCAGGATTCGAACCTGGGATCTCTCGAGCGGGAAGCCACGGCCTTACCCATTCAGCCACGACGCCTCCACATTATCATTATTATTATTATTATTATTATTATTATTATTATTATTATTATTATTATTATTATTATTATTATTATTATTATTATTATTATTATTATTATTATTATTATTATTATGTTATTATCATAGTTATAATTATGTATCATTAATTCCATTTTCATTAACATTTTTACTTTCTTAATTGCATTAATCATTGTTTGTTATTATTATGTTATCAGAAATTTTCTCTGAGCATAATATGATTTATGACATTGATGTGTTGTATTTACTCTCCTCTGTAATGCACAGATATTCACAGCTAAAGCCCTGGGTATTCCCTATAATCGCGTTACCTGTCGTGTAAGGCGCATCGGGGGAGGCTTCGGGGGCAAGGAGACACGCAGTTCGGTACTGGCACCAATTTGCGCCGTAGCTGCAAACAAGTAAGGCAGTCAACCCTGACCAAGTCTTTTCAAAACACATGTACCCGCAATTGTGATTCCATGAGAGATGCGTGAATTTCGTAATGAATTCTTTTAATGCTAGTACGTTTACAGTTTCATAATGTCACAAAAAATAAGGAAGTTTGTTACATTATCTGTACTAGGGGGTAATATCATACCTTGATGTACGATGGACCACAGGCAGATAATGAGAGGACGAAATCGAAAAGTTGATTAACGAAGTAGATTTTTATTACGGGTTAACGGTGATGTTTTTATGTGATTTTTAAAAACAAAAACTAGTGGAAAAGGCGATCGGAGTCACCACATTCTTAGGTAATTGATTCAATTTTTACACGGAAAATAAATGACCAGAAAAAATTGTTGGGGTTCTCTGTTATATAAACAAACTACAATATTTTAAAATACGTTCTAATTTTTCACGTCAGATTTCAAAAAACAAAAATGTAAAGAAATAATATATACCTAATAATCCATAGAATCAGATACCCACTTCTAGTATTTTCAGTTTCTTTTTTATAGGCTACCAATACAATTGCCACTTGTGCATGTTTATTTTCTGGGATTTTTTTCTTTCTTACGCCTTATTTTGTGAATCGTAAAAATTCTGAACTTCTTTGTATAACTTCCTTGTATTTGTAATGTATTTCTGTGGATGTATGACATAATGCTCCAGCGACGATATATATTTTTCGATAAGGGCGCTACTTTAAAGCTGGTTCTGTCTGACTTGACACACCATGTCGTAATTGTTTTAAAGACACTATAACGTTACGAAATTACGCCCCATTTAAAATAATGTCAAACTTTGCTATTTGACATATCTGACTATGTTTGCATGGACAATAACCACCCTAGAATTATGCTGTCATTCATAAATATGTACAGATAAAAATCAGCTCATGAATTACTGTTCAGCTGACGAAAATTCTGCATCACAGCAGTGTATGGGGACGAAAATTCTTCATCACAGCAGTGTATGGGGACGAAAATTCTTCATCACAGCAGTGTATGGGGACGAAAATTCTTCATCACAGCATATGGGGACGAAAATTCTTCATCACAGCAGTGTATGGGGGAGGGGGATGGGAATAGTCACTCAATGATTTTCAGGTTTTAAAAGCACGTAATGATCATTTTGGAACTGCAATATTTTTATGGCTTCATTTTTAGACCTTATGAAAGACATCGATCAGTAGCACGGGGTGTTGTATAGCTCAGATTATTAATACTGGAAACATTGTTATATGATGACTTTAAAGAAGACTAGTTGAATAAATTCTTTTCGTACTACAGAGTGGGTCGGCCAGTTCGTTTTATGCTCGATAGAGATGAGGACATGATGGCCACCGGAACAAGACATCCATTTCTTGGTCGGCACAAGATTGGTTTCACTAACGAAGGCAAAATTCTGGCTCTGGATATTCAATTGTATTCAAATGGCGGATACAGCTACGACCTGTCGCCTGCTGTAAGTACAATTTCGTAATAGTTGTGTTTAAGGAATTGTTCTTAATGATGAAATATGAATAACAGCTTGATATTTATTGTAAAGTAAACATCAGTAACCTGTGCACGCTAAGAGAAATAGGTTCAACTTTGCACCTTTATAGGTTCAGACCAATGTCACACCGGGAGCACCGGGTACAACTTGCACCTTTCAGACTTTAAAGGTGCAAAGTTGCATTTTAAGAGTTGCACCCAGTGTGAAAGGTGCAAAGTTGCACCCATAAAGGTGCTCCCAGTGGGACATTGCTGAAGGAACCTATTTTTCGTAATGTGTGTAATTGCTGTTAATAAACACGAGCATAAAACAATTACCAGCCCATGACAGCTTCATTATTTATAATGTTCCTGTAATTCAATTGTATCAATGACACACGTTAAGAATTAGGAGTGTGCATAATTCGTTCAGGTGAAGTGTAACTAGAACAAGATCTGAATTATCTTTACATGCGGGGTACATTCTTTCCGTTTGTACTGTGTTGTGACTATATTGAATATTTTTGTTGTAATTATTAATAAATGCCCATGACCTAAATATTTAGAGGAGTACTGTCTTGACTGCTCAATAGCGGCTTATTCGAAACCCTCGGACGAAATATATCAGGGCACAAATAAATTATGTGATTGCCCATTTAATGTTTTATTTTTGTGCAGATCATGCAAAGAGCTCTCTTACACGTCGATAACGCGTATCGAATCCCAGTGTTTCGGATAAAGGGTCGTGTTTGTAAAACCAACCTACCGTCCAATACGGCTTTCCGAGGGTTCGGTTCCCCGCAAGCGATGATCATATGCGAAAATATCATGACGGACATAGCACTAAAATGTGGAATCTCTCAGCAAAAGGTAAGGAAGAAATTCATATCAATTCAAATGGCAACAATTCGGTTGGTTAGGAAAAAACGACCGATTTTATGTACCCATGATTGAGTATATGAAAATAAAAATTTTGGAAATCCGTCTTTATTGTCCCATATAAAACCAAAGATGAAACTTCTTGTTTACTAAAGCATTAGTGTCTTATTACTAGATATCCACAAATTATGTACTAGAAATCTGGTTAACTTGACTTGTCATCTTTGGTTTTATATGAGACAATAAAGATCAATGACCAAAATGGACTTGGGTCGTTCTTGTATTCAGATACTCAAGTATAATTACGATTAAAGATGAAATCTCTGTACAATGTCGATTTTAAGAATAATTCATTTGTGCTAGAAACTCATAGATAATCTGAGGTATATACACTCCTGCTCATAATTATGGAATATTTTGTTGATACTTTAGTTCTTTCTCCTATATCGTCCAAAATTTTCAAGATAAGTGTTTATTTCACAAAAACACATTATGTGAAGCAATTTTGGATTTCATGAGATGACTAAGGTAAAAACTAAAATACGTTTGAGCGAAATAACAATTATATATTTATTCTTTTAAAAATCCACCAAAAATCATGAAAAAGTATAAACTTAAAGTAATTAAAAAAAACACACACAGAAAACTGACAAATTTTGATCTAATGTCATTTATCACTAAATTAACATCAGAATAGTGTCTGTCACAAGTCTAATAACGCGCGTAACCACCACGTGACTCAACAACAACAACAA
>JZLH01S0019863.1:2630-17053 GCA_001188425.1 Eucidaris tribuloides | reverse complement strand
CTTTGATGAGGTCTAAAAATGAAGCCCTGAAAAAATTGTATTTCAAAATGATTATTTAGTGCTTTAAAAAAGTGAAAATCGTAAGTTGACCAGATTCACTTGCCCATTTCCTCCTATAGAATTACTGTGTGTACACCTAGGTTAATAAAACTCGCCCCGAGTTTTATTGTTTATTCATGTATAACTTGCCATTGGCAGTGTAACTTTCCAAACTTTTGTATTCTAGGGTGTTTATTTGTCCATTTGAACACTAGTATGTAGCTCAGATATCAAAGTTTGACAATTTTTTAAATTGAAGCTCCACAATGTTAGCCTATCACTTTCAACGAAACTTACTCAAAAAACTTAAAGGTAAATGACATGATTGGGGGTAGTCCTCAACTTGGGCTGATAATACTCTAGAATCAAGTTAAATATGCAAGGATTCTCCTGTGAAAATCTTGTAGTCAAACGTTGACTCATTCTAAAATAAACAATGTCAATATCACTCGTAGCACGGAAACTGCTGTGTGACTCTCTATGGGACTTATTTTCATCGTCCCCGGATAAAATTAAGATACTCCTATGTTTCTGCTTGATTCTCCTTAAGTAAACAAATTACAGACAAATCCTCCCGGGTGGGTGATCCACTCCTGCTACTGTGTATTTGGTATATATTTCAACTCATTTGGTTCTTGAGGCATTTTCAAGTGTTCCCAATCATGTCACTAACCTTTAAAGGGACACGCCGCTCGTAATCCATGTACGTTTATTTACCTTACGCTTGCCCCTATTGCAAGGCAGTGCGTAACACTGAACTCTATGCTACGTAGTGTAGAGTTCAGTGTTGCGTAACAACAATCGTGGAGCTGCGAACAGAATGGCCGATGAGGGTCAGTTGGGCTTAGTTCTCCTTTCTTCGGGTGAATACGTGCTGCATAGGGGATTGCGCACAATTCGTGCGCGCTCGTTTTCCGAAAGTATACGGGCATTCCCGAATATTACCCGAGTCGGGCCAGGTCCAAACGCCCACGACTTGCGACTTTACGGTCCCTTTAACATTGGGCTCAAAAAGGTCATTGACCCCTGCCGGTGACCTTTGACCTAATGGTGACCTTCACATCTAAATTTGAGAGCCTGTATGATCAAGCTTCCATCCAAGTTTTATTGAAATAAGAGCATTTAGCACAGAGTTATTCAAGTTTTTGAAAGCGTAACGGACGGACGGACAGACGCCAAAGTGATCCCTTAGTCTCCCTCCACCTCGGTGGGCTCGACAAAAAAAAATTGAGTGACTTGCCGAACTTGGTCATTTTGCATATACCCTTTTATCTCAAACAAATGAAGTGGCTCCTATTGAAATTGGGATTCATGGCTGCCAAGCTGAGAGCAAAAGGCATAACTCCATAAAAAAACATGATCTTTATCGACTCTTCATGACAACCAGCAGGAGCGGAGATTTCATGTGACGAGTTGGAAGGACGAAAACACTGAGGACGAAATAATAATACCCTCGCGCGGGAGAAAACCCCCCATGCAAGGACACATATGAATTTTGAAAAAGTGAAAATTGTGACTTAAAAGTCCCCCTCGACAGCAGTATTAGTTTTTAATAACCTCTTTTCATCACATTTATCCGTTGAATAGGTTTGCCGATTACAAAATCTATCAAAAATGCTAACAAATTTGAAAAAAAAAATATGTTAAGTTTTAAAAATCGAGGGGCAACGATCCCCCAGAAAACAAGAGGGGCACGCCCCCCCCCCCCATCACCGCCCATGACCACCAGAATTCATTTTTCAGCTTTTAAATTCATACCTTTCATACTTTAAGACACTGCCCTTTCCCCGATGGCATAATCATAACCATTTCAAAATAAACCCAGTATAATAAACAGATCACAAATAATCTTTTTGATGGTACCAAGCATGCACTGGCTACCACAATTAAAGGGAGAAATAATCGATCAAATTCAGATTTTCAAACTTTTTGAGGAGTTTATATTACAACTACGATACTCATAAAAAATGTCACAATGGGTATTCTCTTGAAGTGTAATAACAGTATACGATAAACTTAATTCCTAATTAAGTTTACGTATCAGGACCTTTAAATCGAACTCAGTATTCCATCACGGATTTAATACAGTGTAAAAATACGATTAGTGACACACCAACAATTTTCTTGTTAATCTTGAAGTGCTCTACAAGACTTGGATTGCATTTAACTGAAAAGTAAAACCACTCAAAGCATCATTTTGTTCAAGTACACAGTAAATGCATTTTCCAAACAAAAAGAAGAAACGAAACACAGACAATTAATAATATCTCAAAGTCGATAAATGTATCCAATGTTCATGCCAACAGTCCGTCTGAATTCGCAATACTCATAAAATTCAATTCTTTCATCAAGCTGTTGGCCAAATTGTTTATATTAGATAGTTGACTTTGAGCTCGACAGCTGCTGCTGTTATTAAGTTTCTGCCTGGTGACATCCCGTCAAAGTTGTTGATTAATATATACAATTTATGTGTGCGCCAGATCATTCGTCATTTATCGCAATAAAGCGCAAATGTTCGAAATACATTCTCATATGTTTCTTGCGTGAGCTTTATGCGATTGTAGACAATATGTGCAAAACATGCGTTTCAACATGCCCTGAATGAAGACAGGAGCATATACGGGAAAAGACTGCAGATGATATCCAGCTGCGCTCCGTTGTCTCAAGGCATGTCTGCCCGACAAGTTTGTCCTCATCACTGCTAGTGTATATTTTATTTCAGGGATGAGCAACTTGATTGACATTTGACATTAAACAATTACTTTTCACGAGAATTCAAACGAATGTTTCTTTGCGCTGAAATGTGACTAAATCGTAACGCATTCATATAGACCTACTTTAATTCTGGACTATTGAGTATACGGTATGAAATAGATATAACATTCCAATTACTTGTTGCATTATAAAACTTAATTGACATGACAACAACAAAAATCATCTTATATTCAATGTCTTAATTCAATAACAGTTATGAAAATATGGTACGTCACACCTTTAGAGGGCGAACCACTTTTAAATTATTATCATTATTGAAAACAAAATGCTAAACTGTGATTACATAACCTAGTTTATTATCATTCCTATACACTCTTAAAAATCCCGGGTCAGACTGACTCGGAAAAGGAATCCGTTGGGGGCACACTCGGAAAAGGGTCAGTTTCAACCAAATTGCGGGTCAAGGTTGACCAAAATATGAGTCAACCTGACTTGTATTTTGGTCAAACTTGACCCGGAATGTGGTTAAACCTGACCCCTTTCCGAGTGTGCCCCAAACGGATCCTTTCTCCGAGTCAGACTGACCCGGAATTTTTAAGAGTGTGGGATATCATGCGCAAGTCAAGGGGAAACAAAATCCAACTATGCTCAAAAGGCACAAACACGCACAAACTCACATATGAGGCTGGTTTTCCCGCTCCTGTCTCATACAGTATCACGATATACCTAAAATATAAATCGACCTTAACATAGTTATAACTGTTCCAAAAATCTACTACATGTAACTCGCAAAAATATTTATAATATGACGTATTCCAAGTATCTCTCACGCCACCTTCCATCCTTCAAAAATAAAGAAGGAATGACATTTCCATCTCACCGACTATACTTCATTTATCTTTTCATTGTAATTGGAAAGTTGCAAAAAGACGATTTCATTTGTAACTGTTATTCTGTCCGTAGATCCCTCCCAGATGTATTGTTTGCGTACCTATGTATTTTGATGAAGGGTGACTTTCCCCCAAATCATATCTATCTGTTCAAAAAAATATGATACGTATATCCTCTTTAAAAGTGACCCCAAGTCAAAGAAAATTGTGAGACACTAGTAATCAGATGCTCAAACAGACATACATAAAGCCTTTTAAATCTATATTCCATTTATTTTAAATTTTGATTTATATCATCGAGTAGATGATCAAGATAATTGGATTTAGATGGGTAGGTCAGGCTGTACTTTGATGGACTTTGCCCTTATTACCTTGTACATTCAACTCAGGAATATTTTAAATTAAGTGGTTATCTTCTGTGCTCAAAACGTCGTCTGTCTTTAAATTACACAATAATTGGCATTGGTATTAAACCTCTTATGGAATGTACGGATTTTCTTGAACTACACTATTTTATCATTAAAATACCAAGGAACATATATCTTTTCTTTCCATCTAGAAATAAAGAACGGAAACTCTCTAAGAAAATTTACAATGCAATCTGACATAATTCCTCAACCATAATATCGTCGGTATAGAACCAGAAGGGCGTTAACGCAGAACCTGTTGAGAACCAGAAGGGCGCTATCACTGTACAAAGTCACTGGCATTAACGCCCTTCTGGTTGTAAATGTGTGCTGCGTTAACGCCCTTCTGGTTCTATACCGACGATATATGAATCTAGGATGAAAATGAACATTGAATGGTTTTAATAAGAGCTGGTATAGTGGTTGAAAGTGAAATTTTGGTTACAAGTTTGATATAGTCACTTTCTATAGGTTCATCGATTATGTTCTAACAAGACGTAGTCGATTTACAGGCAATTTTTTTTATCTACTGTGAAGCCTCACTTAAAAACAGAATCAAATTGTGATATGTGAGCTACAAAATAGTGACTGAATGGATAAGTCAATATCCTATAATACAAAACTTTGGAAAGTAACATTTCCACTTGTAAGGTATATATTTTTATGGATAAAAATCGCGCATGATATATGAATGCGGTGTATAAATTATAACACTGCTGTCTAATGGGGAAAACGGACATGGCAAAACTAGGTACTCATAGATTTTCAATCCTTTTAAAGCACAAAATGACCATTTTTAAGTATGTATTTTTTTCAGGCCTTTATGTTTAGATTTTGTCAGAGGCACTAGCATGGAGGATTATAGCTCAGAATTTTTGTAACATTACTATATTATGCCTTTATAGGTAATATCACAGCACTCCCACCAAAACTCACATTTCACTTTATATAGCAATTAGACTCTCTTTCGTATCTTTCTCACATTTAGGGTTTACGCCCATCAACAACGCATGCAAAAAAATCTGTATTTGGCGTCATGCCTTGCCATTATCCATTATGCCTGATTCCTTTGAGAATGTTGCAGCTAATGTTCAGACAGGGGGATGAATTCACAGGCAGCAAATCAAAGAGCACAGTGGGTCACATTAGCTCGCTCGATAACATGCCTTAACAAACAAGTGCGAGGACAGATTTCGATTCAGGCAATACAAATCATATATTTCTCTTAATTCTAAAAACAAAAAGGGAACGACCAAAGATGTCTTCTCGGTAATGTTTTTCATCCGTTTTACTTGATGTGTATTTTCCGTTGCTTTTTTTAAAGGGTTGTTTATTTTTTTTCCATGTTAAGTTATGTGTATTTTTTCAGCATCATGTCAGGATTTTGTAAAGTTCCCTGAGACAGCATACTTACACGTCACGCATGATCATCTTGGTTCATTACATTATTTCGAACAGACTTTGAAACTGAGTCTAAATTCAATAGAAATCGTAGAAGATTCCGTAATGTCTCGTAGAAAGTAATGTAATTCAATCATGAACTTGTGTAGTGCTGACCTTTTGCCAAAAACACACATGATTTCTTCTTTCATCAATATCTCTTCAATTTCCATATATATACATCGACTTCAAGGCTAAATTGATTTTTTGTTTAGCATATGAAAATTGAAAAAAAAAATAAACGGAGACATCCGGACAGAATATATAGATTATTATGCATTAGGTTTATAGCTTTGTAATAAGTTTGCTGTTATATGTAACAGAAATACTTTATGTGAAGAGATGATATTTGAAATAAGTTATTATTCAGTTAAGAAGCAAAGAGGGCAAATCAGATGATGAAGTTCCGCTGGTACTGTATGGGAAATGGATGATAATTAAATTGGATCTTCTCTATTGAGATCGAGGCATGAATAAGCCCCCGTGAAACGTTCATGAGCGTTTTCACAAAGACAATATAATTTACTCTAATCCGAATTTAAACTTAATCTTCTCTGTGTAAATAAAGTGCAGGGGTCTCAAAATTGTTAATCTGGTTTTTATCTGTGATAACAAAATTGAAGTAAAATATTTGTTCTTTCTTGATTTATTTAGGATGAAACACAACAACAATTGACTGTCATGGCCTATATGAGGATGGTAAGTAAAAATACTACGTTCCCAAGCTAAAAGATGTCAATGCATATTTTTTCTTATTGGCTCTGTCCTTTTCATATCTGCTCTATTTTACAAAGAAAAAGTATCGTAAAATTATTTATACACATTATTTTTCCAATGTCTATTTGATATGAATGTTATATGTTTAGCTATTTCAATTATTAATTTGTAGCGAACATTTATATTTCTTCTTTGTGAGTAATCATTTGGCATCTGAAGTAATGGAATGACAAAAAAAGTATCGTAAAATTATTTATACACATTATTTTTTCCAACGTTTATTTTATATGAATTTTGACTATGTTTAGCTATTTGGAAGGTATTACACCCGTCGGAGACTATTTGATTTCAATATAACACATATTCGCTCTAGACCCAGCACGAGATATCTCGTTCTTAGTCTCCAATGTATTAGAAGGTGACGAACAATGGCGATGTACCTACAAAGATTGTGATGCATAATGTGTTAGATTGTAATATCCCTTAACCAGACTCGATCATCGTATGTAGACCATTTGCAATTTCTGTCTATTCTAGTAAGTTTGCTACATGTAGTACAGTTTTAAGGATCGGATTTACTTCATGTTATTCAATACAATACAATGTGAAGTAAGATGACTGAATCCAGTACACTAGACTCGGCAATCATGTTGGGGTGTGTAGTGAGTCGTTCGTCAGGTAACAAATTGATGACGTCATCAGAAAGCAATTGACTTTAAATTTCAAAGTACTAGCCGTCAAGACGATATCGGATTTGGCAAATATCCTACCGACGATAATAATCGCGGTTTTCCCCCTGAAGGTATACTTTGTCCAAGGACCTATAAATTCGGCAGCCATTCTTTCAGAGAGTTTTTTTTCTTCCTCCCACGTTTTTGTAAGAATCTGATTGGAAGTGTGCATGTTTGTTGAGACATACACATTAGCATGCATTCAACGCGCTAATCCTTTTGTGAATATACGTGTGGTCTTGTTTGAATTTCCGATCGCGTTTCATGTTGCGCTGCGTAAAATGTTCAAATCTGAATTCTGCCTTCAAAAAAGTACGTACACTGGAGTAACCTGCCTACAAACCGCATCGGCAATTTGTTTCGGAATTGCAAGGTAATGGTCTAGGATTACTGAGCAATCAACTGATTGAATACACTGTAAGCGATCCCAGTCATGTCCTCTATGTGATAATGTGATATCTATAAAAGGGAGGGGGCACGCGCGGGTTTCATGAACAGCGCATATTGTGTGCCAAAAAAAAAATCTAGATGTACGCATGTACATCTGTTTTAGAGATGCCAGCGTTGTGAAACCGTAATTGTTATATACCAGACCGTCCGCTGTCCAACCGTGGCGCCACGATGTAATGCTATATCAATTCTCATGACCTGTCGAATTCACGGCTCCCATCTTCACATCACTAAATTCAACCCTTAAAATGCCATGCACTTGGACAAAGCAAAGAGAGTGTACAGCATTTCTCTCCAGGATATCAGGATGATTTATATATTTTCTATTTTTTATTCATTCATTTATATATATATATATATATATATATATATTTATTTATTTATTTATCTATTTATTTATTTATTTATTTATTTATTTATTTATTTATTTATTTATTTATTTATTTATTCATTTATCTAACTTTTTATTTATTCATTATTTATTGAAACTTATTTAACCAGGATGGCTTGATCAGTAATCACTGTTTCACAACAAGGTCCTGCTGATAAGATTCGATCATTTCTGAATAATACACAATAATAATGTTTTCATGCTTATGCAGTGACAAGATGTATAGAGAAACTAAAGAGGGTGTACTGTATCATTAAATGTATCACTTTAGGAATATACATAACTTATTAAAGACACTGTGGAAGACCCGTTTACAAAATTGTCGAACTTTGCTATCTGACATATCTGACAATGTTTGAATAGACAAATAAACACCATAGAACACAAAAGTTAGGACAGTTATGCTGTCACTAGTACAATATGTGCAGATACAAATTGGCACATTAATTTTATATCAGCCAACAGGAAATTCTGCAACACAGCAGTCTATGGAGAAAAGCTGGAATGGTCTCTCAATGATTTTTAACTTTTTCAAAGCACTTAATGATTGTTTTACACTGCAATTTTTTCAGGGCTTCATTTTTAGACCGTATCAAAGACACTAGGAGCATGGGGAATCATGTAGCTCAGAGTTTTGAAACTGGAAACATTGTTATACAATGCCTTTAAATTAAGTTGTCACTAACCTATGGCCATTGATTTAGACTGTTTTACCTACCTTGCAAGAAAATATTTTCCATGTATTTGCATATCGTTCACCCTAAAACGGATAAAAAAAAATGGGAAGAATACAGGAGGCATTAATCTATTTCACAGATGATCAAACATTTGAATTTACACTTTTCTTGTTTGCCTTATTTGAAAGTGACTGTTGTAGTTAATCGTCTATGATGAATAAAATTATCACAGTCCATCTTTTCGCAGTTTTGTGCAGAAAATTTGTTCAATCTAATGTAATCATGTAACCATGAAGGTAACACTAAATCTAGAATATACTAAGACCAGTACTTGATTTGTTTATTTTAAAGACACAGGAAAATTTGTCCCATCTGAAACCTACATTGCAAATTCGTTGTGTACAGTTGTGTAGGGTTGTGTACTATGCAAACCACACAACTGGGTTGTGTTGTTCACATAGTACACAACTTTTCCACAACTTTACACAACGAATTTGCAGTGTACCGCTTTCCGAGCAGCAACACTATATCACCGGGCTATGTTGGGTGATGGTAATACCATGATTAACTAGATTTAAGTATCAAAAAAATCTAACTCTCTTTTTTGATCTCATATAATAATATTAAGCCCGAAAAAAGGGGGATACCTTATTTGTGCCGCTGCCAGGAAATCAGTAGGTTACAGGTTCAAATTCATTTGGGTGATTCTTTTCTGAGTCATTAAAAAGTTAACAGTTCTTCAAGCACTTGATATCATTATATTCTGAAGGTTTCTATCTACGTGTATATGTTTACATACAAAGAGAATATACAGTACAAATCATGCAAATATATTTTCTCTGTAAACCTTTCATTAAAATCTGTTCGAGCTTACCATATATAGTGAGGGTTTTAATCACTGGGATAAATCAATAAAAACCTAAATTACACTTCGTTTGTGATAATTATCATTCACAGGTGGCAAAAATCGATAGATTTCAGACTATAATTGCAGGTCATTATCATTCATATACCTCGCGCAATATCCTCATGATGAGAAAAAGAAAACGTGTTCTCCCGCACTTAAATGGTTTTCGACGTTGATGTATTAACGTGAAATAGCACACTAAGTTTGCATTATTTTGATGATTGTGTGTAAAAGTGTTGAAGGGATATAGCAGGATTTATAACCGTCTTGAATGTGGTTCAATTTTTTTCTAGGATCAAATTCACCGGTCGAGGGTATGCTCTGTAAGTTTTTGCCTGACAATATTACCTCCTCGTTTGATAGGATACTATCGAAAATCGATGTGACAAGCAAATGTTATTGTGCAGATTCGTGTGGGTTCATTTTCTATCACGGTCATTTTTCAATTCAATGCTGGCATAAATGTGGTCTTTTCTATTTAGCTGAATAAAATAATGCAAGATAAATCCTTCTAGCTTTGTATGGCACTCAAGTCACTGTATTTTTGGCATGGTGTTCAACTCATTTCAGACAATACATTTCAGTAACATTAATTATTACAAATTATTATAATTAGGTGGGAATGTAAATGTTATTTAATCCATGTTAGCTTTTGATGATAATACGAGTAAAAATGGCGTCAATTTGGATAAACAAAACTTAGACTATAATCTCTAGAAACTTAAGTGTCATTGCCATGCTATAGATATAACGCTGTAATAATCCTACTTTTTGTAGTTATAAAATAAACAGACAAAATGAGGACTTTCCCAATACTAATGCAATCCTTATACTAATGTTTGAAATAAATCGAGTACAAACACTTTATAAAGTATTACATGTCCTACATAGCATATGTATCACCTAATGACAAAACTATCGGATTCCAGAATTCAATTAAGAGAAACGCATGTCCAATAAAAACACTGCAATGTTTTCGCAGCCAGGTCTAATGTTGCAGTTACCAATAACTGCTACGGCTTCCATCAACACTACACTGATTATCATGGCCTATATATCATCGTTAATGAGGATCCACTCTTGAATCGATCGTACCATAGATTGACCTAAAGGGTTAATTTCGATCATCATCATGTTGTATATATCACGTGCCCTTTACTGAATGACCATCGGGTGATAATAACCCGTGATAAGGTCCACTCGATGCTGTGAAGCCTGTTAATATCTACGATAAAAGTTCACGGTACTATTCTCATATATTTAGGATGGTAAAATTATTAACCGAAAATATAGTATTTCAAAGGTGCGTTCCGCGTTGCACGTTATAGATTTTAATCCAACGAATATCCTGAATAGAAACCTTTCCCTCTTCACTTGGTTTAATTTTGTATATTTATTTTTTCATTCTTGCTTAATTTTATCATAATTTTATCTCTTGTATCGTATGAACGTAACAGGGCACCATTGTAGAGCAGTTACTACAGGAAAAACAAACAAATAAATAAATAAATAAATAAATAAGTAAATGAATTTAAAAAAATAAATAAATAAAAAAATAAACAAATTAGTAAATAAATAAAAAAAATATAAATAAATAAAAAAATAAACAAATTAGTAAATAAATAAAAAAAAATATAAACTTGCCCTTTTTAAAGAGATGTGAAATAAAGCTTGAAACTTGAAACTTGATAAATAAATAAATGAATAACATCCATTCTAATTGCCTAAAGCTGCAATAAATTGTCCATATTTAAGCCATAAGGCTTAGAATAATGCGGAAAAGATTATTGAAAAAAAATGCCCGTTATACCTGTTTCTTGAATATGTGCACCCTTTAGAGAGAAAAAATGGACTCCATGGAAGTAATCTTTTTGGATGCTCTCTTCTAATTGTCCTTCAAAATTTGGGGACTATAAGAGTTCCATGCAGGATGGTGTAATCATTTTGTACCGTATGAGACCCAAGCAACACGAGCAGAGGCACCCTCATGATCCAATGATTTAATTACACTTCAGGACTTTTGTGGGAAGAAATCTTTCCCGGGTGAAAACATTCCCAGGTGTCAGTTCCAATTTTGTACGCCATAACATTGTCTTCGAGTAGTGTTTAAACATTAACTTCGCTGAGGATTTTCAAATTCAAATTCAAATACATTTATTTCTTCTTTTCAAGTGACAACATGACAACATTAGTATAACAATTTACAATTTGTGATCACATAATAATTACTTGTATATAACGACAATGAAATAGATTACTAGTCACAGAATTGAAGAAAAAGAAGTGGTCAATTGAAAAGGAAGACGGCGTAACACCCGAAGGCAGACTGCCTGAAATGGGGTATGCCGATACAGTACAAAAGAGAAGACAAAAGGGAAGAACAGGAAAAAAAGGGAGACAGAGAAAAGAAAAAAAGAGAAAAATATGCAAGTGCCAAAGGAAACAAAAGGAAGGAAGGAAGAGAACGGTGACCATGAACGAGTTTTATGCACAAGGAAAAGGGGTCGAGAATTACCTTCCCTAAGACATGTAAGATAACCAGCTGGTTGTGTTAACCTGCAATTCCATGTGACGAGCAATAAAGAGGGGGAGGAGCGAATCACCCATTTAAGTGGGGAGGGTGGATGCCAATTTTTCCTTATCTTAGCGTGCAAAATAATTTGACAAGCAAAAGAGGAGGGCATCGGTCGATTTCTTAAGCAGATCAAGAAACCAGGTGCTTTAATCAAAGTCCCAAAAAAGTTTAATGGTCCTAGGAAAAAATTGACAAAAATATTTGTGTTTTATACCCCTCCCTTCCCCCTTATTAAAATCCAAGATAAGACAGAATCTCAGCATCCGCATTACCAAGAGGTCCGGAATATTTCCATTGTCTTTCCTCAAAACATCCGTCGGTACAAGTACGGCTAATGGTCCCCGTTCGGTAATTCCCGGGAACTTGTCACTGCGTTCAAGTTTCTTTTACGTCTCTAAACCTTATATGTCAGTAACGTCAGTCGTGTCATGCCATATTACTCGTGAAAATGGCCTTAAATTTACAAGTCGGAATTAATCTTAGAAAATGGCAATAAGTTTTCTAACAGCCCTTCATCTTTCATCCTGTCTGCCAGTCTATGAATGAAAATTCCCTGTTAAAAGTGACAGCACAAATTGGAAAAGCGACATATTCCACCGTGAACTTGATGTATATCCTCTTATCCCGAAACGTGGTTAGATTTAAGTCAAGTGAAAACGTAATTCCTTGTTACACGCCTGTCACTTTCGTTCGGAATCATATGTACATGCATCAACTCCAGGCTTACTTAAGTATATACTGTAATGCATGAAACTAAAATTATCTCATGCGAATACTGAAGTGTCAACATTGTACAGAAGATAGTATTGTTATAAGGCGTGCCTGTTTTCATAAATGTTTTTGGCACGTGATCATGCTTAATCAAGAAGCATTGTAACTTTGTTAAAACTGTGAGGGTGCCACGAAATGAGGATAGTAAACTTAATTAAAGTACCTTGCTAACAGTTACGGTTTATGTCACATACAATATGTGCGAGTAAATTTATAACTAAACTATACTGCCCCCATGACAAAAGAGCATAACTGACATTTTGGTGTTTTGGAGATATTGAGCAAAATGTATTTTGTTCAACACGTCAAGCCCTATTCAGTGTCCTTTTAACAAGCGGATTATGAAACAAAAGGACACTTCTTATTCATATTTTTTGTTCTGCATGTTTAACATGATGTACTGAGTCCTCTACACTATATAACCCAATGTTGAAAAAATTTCAGTTATGCCCTTTTGTCATAGGAGGCAGTATATACTTCATGTGTTAGAATACTCATGCACATGTACAGCTTACGAATATGCCCTTTTGTCATGGGGGGGGGGCAGTATATACTTCATGTGTTAGAATACTCATGCACATGTACAGCTTACGAATATATAACATTACCTTATCGTGCTAATGAAATAGCAAGGGTCATTAATCAAATCAAGGCTATAGGAAATCATGGACTCATATGGAAAAGTTCTTCATTAGTATTTGCATTATGCGTGATGCAACCTTTAAGCTTTGATATTCGAAAATGTAACTTTTGTCATCAGTATAATTGTAAAAATTGTACTTGAATGATTAAATCTATGAAGAGCAGCTACTATTCCCATTGATAGTATAGGGGTAATATCATATGCCATTGAAAATATTTGCGTGTTCTTCTTATTTTTTTTTATCTAGCTTTTACTTTTAAAATTACGTTATGGACGCTTGGAACATATACATTTAAATATTCATTCAAAGTATAAAACAAATCTAAATGAATGACAACAAATGAATCTTAGAGTAATGGATACGTTTCACATTTTCTTTCTGCCCTAGGCAATCTATTTTAACAAAATAGTATTTTCCGTTGTTCTATTTTTTTTTACAAATATTCTAATCATCTGCCCCGCGATCATCATAAAGCCTGAAACTTAATTATGTGTACGTCCCTCATCCGACACTGCGGTCCAAATAATTCACGAAAGCTATCTATCAAAACAAGGCCGAAATTTTAACTCTATCCGGGTGAAGGGTTTTATCTTATAAAGGCGAAATGTGTAATACTAGCCACTAAACCGTAGACAACTTACTGTCTCCTACATGTACATGTCCTTGTAATGATGGTAGAATTTTAATCATTAATATGTTCATCCATTTATTCCTTCCTGCATGATTTTTTTTTTGTGCTCTGCAAGTGCAGATTCCCCATCCTATTGTGATACTACATGTAAATAACGTTTGAAGGCATGATTGGTCGCCGATAAGCGGTAATGCAGTAAGTTGCGGCAATAACATATTTCAAAAACTATTTATTTTGGTCACATTGTATTCAAGGTTTACAAAACGTTTTGATTCACATGGGATGAAATTGATCCTTTGAAATTTTAATATTATATATATCGCCTTATTTGGGGATGTACGATTTGCTCAGGTAAGTCAATCGGGAAATTTAAACACGGTTGATTTAATAACCCTACAATCCGTTTCATTTTTGTCTGAAAAATTGATAGATTGAAAA
>JZLH01S0019854.1:1687-17907 GCA_001188425.1 Eucidaris tribuloides | reverse complement strand
TTGTCAAACTTTATTTCCAATAAAGTTATTGTAAAATTTTGCACCATGATACATACATTTTGTTGCATTTAGTCATCAACTGGAAATGTCTCAGTCATACACTGTACTTTCTTCTCACTTACTGAATTTGTAGCTGGAAATTAAGAAATGTGTTCTTGAATAACAGTATAAAAACACTGTCCAAATGGTTCATTGACTAGTAAGAGCAATTTCTCACATGGAGCAGCTTTTGGTTGGTGTTATAAAGCTGCAGTTGGTCGCTATATGAGAGTACACGAGTCTTTCTAGGGCAGATCAGTTGTACATCACATTAACCCGCTGCTGGACCACAGTGATGGATGAATTCCACCTCTTTGACTTTGGTGCCACAAAACATGCTTGGGCTGCAACTCTTAGACACACAACTCAAATCTTCATCAGGTAGCTTTTGTATCAGGAAGTCCCATATCCAGTCCAAGAAACTGGCAGGGCCGGCCCCACCATCTCTTTCTTCCCATTAATGAGCCCCCACCCCCTTTTTTCTTGGGGGGGGGGGTGTCATCTTGCTATCCAGTTCCTCCTGCTCCTGATTCCTCCATGGTCTCTTCATCTCCCGCATCCTCCTCCTGGTCGCCAGGCAACGTCGAGTTAATCACCTGCACGAGCTCCTCCATCTGTTCTTCTGTCAATCGCTCCTCACACTCTTCTATCATCTGTCAAAAAAAAAAACGCGACAAAATGATAAAATTACCTTTATCAGGTTTGTCTCTATAACTATTTAAATATTAATTTCATATTTTTATTGATCTCAATCATGATATATTAGCCAATATTGCAGATTAAATAATTTTTGCTCTTTGCTGACCAAGAAAACTAAGTACACTAATAACAATCACAGGAAGGTCATAAACTAAATTCCTTTGGCTGTTCCCATGCATGCATACCTTTTGTAATCTTGTACAGTTTTTTTTTATCTTTCTATTGTTAGTCATACATTTATACTTAATATAATTGTTACAATTGTTTCCTAACTGTGACCTTGTATTTTTATGGCTGAGTAAAATAACAAATTGAAATTGAATTAAACTGAAAATTTAGATAGATGAATTAAGTAACAAATTTAACATTGCATCCTCACAAGGTAATAACCAAGATAATTTTTCCTCAATATGCAGTCCATCCATGACTGGTTCACACTACTCAATCTTTTTTCAACTATTTTGCTTATGATCTGCATGATCTTGAAAGAACCATGATGTGCTAAAGCAATGGAAAATATGAAGCCCATTAAAGGGACCATAAAGTCGCAAGTCGTGGGTGTTTGGACCTGGCCCGACTCGGGTAATATTCGGGAATGCCCGAATACTTTCGGAAAACGAGCGCACACAAATTGTGTGCAATTCCCTATGCAGCACGTATTCACCCGAAGAAAGGCGAACTAAGCCCAACTCACCCTCTTCGGCAATTCTGTTCGCAGCTCCACGATTGTTGTAACACACCACTGAACTCTACACTACGTAGCATAGAGTTCAGTGTCACGCACTGCCTTGCAATAGGGGCAAGCGTAAGGTAAATAAACGTACATGGATTACCAGCGGCGCGTCTCTTTAATGTTGGATGTATAGTCTTCATTCAAATGGGGGACCATCAATTGTAAGGGTCTTGTATCTCAATACAAAGGAGACTCAACTGTTGCTCAATGCATACATGCATCAAAACTACATTACACATACGCACAACATACAGTTTCCAAATTCAAAGTTGTGTACTTCCTTTGAAACACATTTAATAAAATAGTTATTAACATCAAACATTTTTAACAAATTTCACCAAGTGCCAATTAAGGAATCTACCTTTTAAGTAAACATCAATAATATCATAATGTAACTATTTCTCACCGCCATTATTTCCACTGTTGTTGTTGGTCTGTGGTTCAATAACTGCAATTTCTCTGCCCTGTAACAACACACAATGCAATAACTGACTGATTTAATTTACAATGATATTTATATAATTTTTCACATTCCAGAGACCAATGCATACAAATTTGCAGAATGAAGTAACTCATTTCTCCGTTCATTGATTTACTATTCAGGCACAGAAAAATTAATCCAAGTAATGGGTGATCATAATTAAAATATTTACTGTTATTTACAATAAGCCAATTATGCAGTGATCCAACACTTAATTCAGAAGTGATCCATTGACACAGTTAATACAGTATTAGCTGTGATAATTACATTCATGCGAGTCCAAGCAGATACTTGTTGAAGAAATGTAATAAAATACTGGATCAATGTAACAGAGATAATTTGGGGCATGTGTAATAAATATACCTTTTTTTCACACAGTCATTGTTCATATACTTAGAAAATGTCAAGCTCTTTTTTGTTTTGGGTTACAAAATACTTTAGAATTTGATTTATAAAATAAATGAAGCAGAAAAAGTTATTCAGTTTATAGTTTTAAAACATTTTACTAAAAATGCAAGTACAACATTTGATGTGGAAAACATATCTAATAGTGTAATTGTGCATGAAAAAAAATGCTGGTACATATTTACTTTGTCAGATTGTATGGACTAACAGCTTTCAAGAATTCTGAGATGACTTCTGGCGTTTGAAGTCTGCATGGAGTCTTTTCCAAATACTTGATGGTCTGTTTTGGGGAAAATAAGAAACAAATATGATAAATCAATAATAATAATGCATATACTTGTCACCTAGCATATCCATCCACAGAATACTCAATGTGCTAGCAGTAAGAAAATAATATCTGTTCATTTCATCACATCTTCAATATATTCTTTCAAATAACTAATAGTCTCATGCATCTGAACATCTGAAGTGATTTTATACATTTTGGTATAAGATACACTTTTCAAAATTTGTTGTTAAAACTTGCATTCTTATTCTTTTTTGTTCATTTTGATTTGATAATTACTTACTCTGTCATTATAAAAACATCTTTCTGATGTGACAATATAAAACGAATTTGCTAAACCACAATTTCAAAATGGTTTTGAACCTTCATAGTCACTTTAGCAGTCAGTAAAACTTTTGATAAAGCAACAACTAGGATCACAGAAATTTATTTCATTGTCACTTCAAGGTGGATAGTAGGTCCATTCTTGAAATGACAATAAACCATTTAAAATTAACTCTTTGAGCGCGGGACCCTGAATCCCGTGCGTGCGGAGTTAATTTCAAAGAGCGCTCAGTATCGGGAAAGGAAATAACTAACTGACTTCAACTAGCAATAACTTCGCAAGACAACGTTTTTAGGGAAAATGTCCTACAGCAAAGTTGAAGTACATTTCACAGACCTTCTTAATGCATAAAGGGTGTTTGGAAATATACATCTGAGTTTTGTAAAGTAATGGCTAATTGTGACCAACATACATATAATTCTAAGTTTCCTGCTTGAAAATATACAACTCCATTCAAATTATACAAGAGGGTAAACCACAAGTTATACATAATTATACATAAAAACCTAACTTGTTCCAAGTTAAAGAAAGAGATGAGTCACCAAATGAGAAGTGAATGAAGAGATTATCAGTGAATAGCGCGTGTTATTGTTATCTGGACTTTTCCAGTTCTTTTAAAAGTTAACTTGTGTCTAATCCTTTGTCCCATTGTATCACGAAGCCTCCATTGTATTTATCAATTTTTCTGGTTCCTTAAAAACCTAACATAATACCCCCGTACTTGAGGAATGTAAACAATACAAAGAGATTGCTTCTAGTATCCGGGTAATCAGTGTAATTCGGGTTAATACAATCGTTTCTACGTTTGAGCGTGAAATGGGAACCCCGCATGCCGCAGGTAGTGCATGGATGCGAATACCGCGTGTAAAGAGTTAACATATTAGATTCTTCTCACTTACTTCATATGATATGGTGGCCAGATTTTGCTGGGTTTTGCTTATTCTCTTCTTTCCACGTTGAGAGCTCCCCGTTTGTAGCTCTTTGAGCAGTGCATACACCTATGGCATATCAATTAGAGATGGAAAAGTGGAAATTAGACCAGTGAGGCATGTCCAATAGTTTCTCACATACTTCCTTAGATCATCATTTACAGTGTAACATTTCTTAGGTTTGAAAACTAGAACATTATTTTTCATAGGGTCTACACATGTTATAGATCTGTTATTATCATGACAGAAGTAGTTTACACTATACTGACAATTTTGACAGATGGTGATAATTTCGGAATGGTGCTGTGCAAAATGAGATATCCAGCACTACCGTAAGCATAAGATTTCCTGCGAATACTATCACCAGTACTGCCACATATACTACTACTTGCCTACTACATACTATCTCCAATACTACCACATATACCACTACTTGTCTACTTGTATGAAAACTACTAGTTATGCCACTATTCTCATTATACTGATACATGTAGTTCTTAGTACTAGTAGAAGTACTAGTCAGGGTTGGCAGTTTCTTCCGCAGGCGGTTTTTTTCGCCGGTTTTTACCGGTTTTTTCCGCTTTTTCGGAAGAAACGGAAAAAACCTCCTAAGTGTTTATTTTTTCATTATTTATTCAAGATTTTCATTCTATAAACTATCACAACTATAATAAAACAGGACAGCTCTTTTGTTTTTTTGTTCTCCCCTGTTTTGGTTATGAACTTCTAACCATAGCTTGTTGATTCCCTCCTATTCATGGTCACTTCTACATGCAACAACATGTAACTGTACTCAGTTGATTACACTATAATGTAGCTCAGATTATAGCATGGAGAAAAATAGTCAAATAATTAGCCTTGTGTTAGGCAGGGAAAAATATAAAATTTTCTTTTCGGGGGCTACTTTTCATGTTCCAGATACTCTTTTGTATAAAACCCTATGGCAATTTACGGGGGCCCTTTTGCAATTTTCGGGGGCTCTTTTGCCATTTCGGGGACAAAATGGCCTCGAGTCCCTGTGTATTTTTCCCTGGTGTAAGCTGTTGTGCCAGACACTCAAATTGGTCACCTTTTTGTCAGAAGTTTTAAGAGAATTGCTAATTTGATGCCAACCATAAGTATCAGTGATACAGTTATGGTTGTGGCAGACAGGCAATCTCAAAGTATGCTGAATGAATTAAAGCGCAAGTTTAGTTTTGGCAATTTTTTTTTTATTTGAAAGGTTTTCGCCCAAAGTCCTAATCACACCAATACTGTATATGCTGAATATTTCGTGGTGGTTTTATTTTCGCGAATTTCGCAACTTACTGAACGCAAAAATGTCAACTTCTTGACATTTCTGTACAAAGTGAATGCAAATACAAAAAAATCTCGAAAATATACTCTCGCGAATTCCCCGTCTTGAAGCAAAATCACAAAAATATATGGACGTGAAATATATGGCGTATACAGTAACAGATTCTGAATGCCTTTAGTTTTTTTTAATCAATTAATGAAAAATCTCGGAGGGGGGGGGGGTCCCTGAGATTTTTGACTAAATTTAACATTATAGCATCCAAATGGTTAATAAAGTGTTAAGGTTAGTGGAATTATACCTCATCAGAAAGATCAGAGTCTGCTCTTTCTGATGAGGTATAATTCAGATATTAATTTCTTGGATTTAGATTGCGGCAAGTAGATTTTTTTTTCCTTGTTGTCTGTTAAATATCGTTGTTGCCAGTTATATTTGTTGTAATGTATACTAATTCTCCTAAAATTACTGCATTTCATATCATTTACTGGGCCCAGAAATATTGTTAAGAGGTTTTTCCAGTTTTTCCGGTAAAAAGCGGAAAAAAGGGGTTCTTCCACTTTTTTCTGCTGTCCCGGAAAAAACTAGTTTTTCCGGAAGAAACCCAACCCTGGTACTAGTAGTACAAGGAGTAGTAGTTACAGTCAAACCTGTCAATAGTGGCTGCAAAAGGGAAATCGGAAATAAACTAGATGAATTCTCGGCGGCACGCAGCCGGTGGGTATGCCTCCACATCCCCGTCCAATTCCAAAATTGAAATGTTCGGGGCCTCGTGACCTTTGACCGTTCAACTCTGAAATCTCATCAATTCATCAGTGCCCCATAACACATACATGTACTTCACTCAAGTCACATTAATATCCGATAAGACGTTCTCAAGTTACTGTGGTAAAAACACCAAGTATGGAGCCTCGTGACCTTTGACCTTCAACCTTTCAACCTCAAAATCTGAACACTTCATTGGTGCCTTATAAAACTTACTTCACCCAAGTTACATCAATATCCGATAAGCTGTTCTCACGTTATCGTGGTAAAGACGATAAGAATGGGGCCTCATGACCTTCGACCTTTGACCTTTTAACCCTGAAATCTGATCACTTCATTGGTGCCTTATACTACATACTTCACCCAAGTTACATCAAAATCTGACAAGCCACTCTCAAGTTATCGTGGTAACAAGCCCAAATCAGACATATTTTAGGCCCTGTGACCTTGACCTTTGACCTTTCAACCCCAAAATCTAATCAGTTTATTGTTGCCTTATAGTGCATACTTCACCCAAGTAACATCAAAATCCTACGAGCCATTCTTAAGTTATCATGGTAACGGGCCCAATTCAGATTATGTTTTAGGCCCTGTGACCTTGACCTTTGACCTTTTAACCCCCAAATCTAATCAATTCATTGTTGCCTTACAATGCATACTTCACCCATGTTACATCAAAATCCGACAAGCCATTCTTAAGTTATCGTAGTAACGAGCCCAAATCAGACATGTTTTAGGCCCTGTGACCTTTGAACCCCAAAATTTATTAGTTCATTTTTGCCCCATGGTACATACTTGGACCTAGTTACATCAAAATCCGATCAGCCGGTCTTAAGTTATCGCGGTAACGGACGGACGGACGGACAACCCGAAAACATAATGCCTCCGGCAACTTCTTTGCGGAGGCATAAAAATGTGGCTTTTATAGATTGGGGGCTGCTATAGACAGCTTTATAAACACATGATTTGTCTCCAGGGGAATCATTTTAGTGGCCACTATATACAGGTTCAACCTGGCTGCTTTATGGAGGTGACTACTATGGCAGACTTTGGTGACAAAAATGAGAAATGATAATTTCTCCAATAATATGCCCGTCCTTTTAAAACATGGATATTTTGTCAACTGCAATGTTCTTCATTCCTTGAAGCTTCAACATAAATTGCAGTAGGTGTTTCAGTGCTTCTTGGTGCTTTAAGTACTGAAGAGTTTGTTTAACTCAAACTCATTTGAGAAGAACTGAAGATATTGATAATTTTCTACAGATATGGAAATCAATTAGTGAGTTTGCAAGGAAACTTACCTCATAGTTGCTCAGCATTGCAGCATTGTCATTGATCCTAAAACCAAAAGAGTTAAAATGTCAAAACAGAAGTGGTAGTTCACAAGAGCATTCAGATTGCAATATTATGCAGGATTACGATTATGTTGTCTCATACTCATAGCCTCTCATACATATAACTTATTAAAACTTTTTCTGTTTGTGATTATAGGTTATTTCATTGAATTTCTTACGTCACAATACCTTTTCGTTAATGAGTGTAAATAACTGGAATTCCTTGCCAGAGGAAGCAGTCAGAGCAAAGTCCATCAACATGTTCAAGTCAGCTCTTGAGAGACACTGGAAGGACCACCCTCTAAAATATTTACCATACCAGAGACTACCCAGAGTGACGAGGGGCAAATAAGCTACGAGCTTTACGTCTCGACAACCAAAGTAAACCAAAGTAAGTAAGTAAAGACAAATATGATCCAGGGAAAAAAATAAATTTTTCTTTTTGAGGGCTACTTTTCCTGTTTCAGTGCTTTTGAAATATTTATTTTATTGAATCCTATGGCAATTTACTGAGGCTCTTTTGCACATTTCGGGGGCTCTTTTAGCCATTTCGGGGGCAAAATCGCCCCGAGCCCCCATGTATTTTTTCCCCTGATATGATCAGTCACTATTAAGAGTAATATATCATCTTTAGAATCCTGTCAGTGATTGTTTAACATTAGAGTTCTTAAAACTATCCACATACTGCCCAGGAAAGTCTAGTTCAATTTCATTGTTAATTGTCATACACTGTAGGTGCAAGCACAGATCCCAAAGCAATACATAAACATAGGAAAGGAATGAAATCCTATCACCCTGTATTATCATTGTTCAGTACACAAATTCAATACTGACTACCATACTTCAATATTTGCTCGAATCTTCTGTTCATTTATCATCCTAAAACTTTGAGCATTTGAAATTCAAGAGTTGGTTATGGAGAAATTAAAGGGAGACCACTGAAATTAAGTCAACTTTTTTTCAGATCTGAGATGATTTAACACTGAATCTGTCATAGAAAATGTGTCCACATAGTCTCTAAGATCTAGAGCCAAGGGTTAGTTACAATGTATTTCTCTGGTGGTTTGTCTATCTAAAAATTATTTTAGGTGTCCTTTTCTTGGACTAACTCCATACTTACCACATAACTTCCATTAAAACATGCCCTCTTGGTCTATCATCAAATATAAAATTCACCAAGAGTACATTGTAGATAGCAGACAGGTGCAAGGGCTAATGTAGGATTATATATAGTATTGGCATCGGAAAGAACTCCTTTGGCATCCCCACCCTAATCGGTAAAAGTAAAAAATGTTTGCATACTTTTTTCTTACTCCAATAATACCCTAAATTCATGCCTTATTTTTGTCCATTTTTTTATTTTTATTTTTATTTTATTTATTTTTTTATTATTATTATATTATTTTTTGTTATTTTTATTATTTATTATATTTATTAATTGATTATTTATTTTTTTTTTTTTTTTTTTTTTTGGGGGGGGGGGGGGGTCGTAAACAGTAATCGAACTCACCTACATCTAGATCTAGGCCTATAACTTACCTCTGAAATGCTATTCATAAGACACACGCCGCTCTATAACTAAGAAACCCACTGAGAGACAGCTGGCAGGTTTGATTTCAAAATGTATTTATTCATGACACCGCCCCCCGCCCCACAGAGCCATAGAGTTCCACCCCTAGCAAGCAAATACTAAATTTGTACCACTTTTTCTGCTTCAATCGGCCTGATTTACTCAACTTTAGTTCCACCTCCCCTAAGATGTGCACCTCCCATGTCACTTTAGTTCCACCTCCCAAGATGTGCACCTCCCCATGGCCCAACCAGCTACGCCCTTGGATATTTGATCAAAATATATAAACACTACACAAAAAATAAGTTCCCCTTTTGAAAATTCCATAACTCTTTAACGAAATAGTTTTAGGCAGAATAATTGGCAGGAGTGTTTCTGCACTCATTGACTAAACTTCTGTGTGAATATGTGATTGATCCATCAAGGTCATGCATGAGTGAGCACGTAATAAAGGCAAAAATGTCACTTTTCAAAGAGTACAAGGGTTATTTTGAGGGATTTGGTGATGCAGGATTTGACAAATTTCTGTTTCTGTTGAATGATTAAACGCAATTTATGTTATTCAGTTATCGTTTGACCCCTAACGATTCTTTTGGCAGTTTTCGCATTATTTACCCTTCAGTGAGTTCAATTAACAATTCCATCCATCCTCAATTTGAAATTGTAAAATCCATTAAGTTTATTGAAAACATTGAAATCCGATATTTGTTGACCGCGTCACGCCAAAAGGACCAGCAAGTCGCAACGGACAGGTTTTAGAGAAAATGAGCAAAATGTCGAAACAGTCAAATTTGTCAAAATTATTTTTGGACTGAAATCAAATCTGTCAAAAGGTGTCTTTAATGTCCTGGAGAAGTTTCAGATCAAAGATAATTGTCACGCGAAAAGGGTAATATTAAGCGTTTTTCCTGGAGCCTTCCATTCGACCTCTCTGCGAAAAAAACCACACCGAAAATCCGAGTCGTTAGGCCGCGCCCACTAGCAACGCATCGACGGATGATCATTGGCTGAGCTGTGTCACATTGACGTATCGGTGATTGATGTGATTCCATTATTTTTGCCAACTGACAAGCTATCCTTAACTTGAACTTGATTGGTTATTATATCTCGATTTGTTTAGCAGTTTTCCGATTTTTCTTTCAGCATTTAATCTGCAAACATTAGATTCACTATATTTGCGTCAATATTAATCAACAGAGTATAGTACAAAATGCCAAAGCACGTGATGAAGGTTATTTGCTGCGCCATTGCACAGAATTTGTAACGTGGTGGGTTTTAGAGTTAAAGACATGCACGTTTTCATTATCCATCGTTAATTTGGTATCCCCACATAACTACACCACGATGTGCACAATCAAATTAAAAACTTTCCACAGGTTCTTTTGTTCTTTTGTTACGGATGCATAAAAGCTGGCTCAATCTAGTTGAATAGGCACTTAAACGCGTGGGGCGCCATCAAAAGGGGTACAGAAATCATAACTATGCAAAGCGGGTCCCTGTCATGTCGTCGCGTGTTAATTATAGGGGTCGCTAATTCCCGCGTCTAAAATCTTGCGCAGTAGCTGCTGGACTGCTGTGCGCAGTTAATCATCGAATTTGAATAGCGGATATATAGTAGACAATAAGAATTATGTGTCCTCTAAGAGAATCTCTAGTTTATTTAATACTGCCCCGACTTTACAATTAGTATGCGAACAGTCGACTTAAACAAGCAATGTACTACTTCGTGGAAATTCTTTGTGTCGAAATTAATCTCTCACCCCTAAAGACCCCTCAAGTGCCTGGCGTCCATGTCCACCTTGACTGCGCCTTCGCTAAGGTACAGCTCCGAGCGAAATAACGGGCAGATGGTCAAGGAACGCCAAGTGTTTTTGGTAAACACCAAGACGAGCGAATTAAAATCTTACCAAAGTTCGTTCACTCAAACTGAAAATAGCACTTCTAACCAAAACCCATAAATTCCAAATGCAAATTTCAAGAATAGATGAGCAATGGCAAACGTTACGTTGCATAGGAGGTTTTTTACCCTCGGTTTTGTCAGAATTTCAGCGCGATCGGTTTCGCATTTTGAACGGACGCTCGCACTTTGACAGCGTTTTCATCGTAAAGTAGATTTTCATGACACGGTGAAAGCTCCTTGTTTAAGTAGAATTTTCTGCCGGGTATACACTTGCTTTTATGCAACATGCAATATACCAAAATAAAGCTTGAAAGGAGATAATAAGAATATGAAAAAAACGAACTGGCCGCAAAAATCGAACTTGTGGCTTCCTTCTGGCGTGACGAGGTCCACATTTTTTCAGAACAGTGTATCTCTTACACGTTGTCTGGACATAAGTAGTTGTAACCATGTCGGGTTCAAATGAGCAGCACTTTATAAATAAAGCAAAAAATACGCATTATTTAGCAATTATTTTGGCATAAAAGATGACTCCTGTGACTTTGAAAGGTGAGCATTCTTACCTTTAATATCTGCTCGATCATGCATGGCTGACGGATTTAATCTTTTTTTCACACAGAGTAGTCAAGGGAGTGTGGAAATGTCCGCCAATTATTTTGCTGAAAACTTTTCATTAAAATTATGGTAATTTTGAACAAGGGGAACTTACTTTTTGTGTATTTTATATTAGAAAATATAAACTTAGTATCTTGATTCATCACGCATAGGTTACACTAATTAAAAATTACCTAATTTATTGATTGTTTTACTCATGAATAAATTTGTGATACAAACGAATTTCAACGCCATCGATCAACCGAGAGCATGACGAGATGCTACACAGCTGGCTAGATTGGTTCAAAAATGTCAAGCCCAGTTACAAAAAAAAAAATTAGTCTAGCTGTTACTTTAGGCTTAACGTACTTAGCTTACTCTAGATTCATGTAAGAATCTCAGCTAACTAGATCTATTACGTTAGATTAGTTAGATTACTTTGAAGCTTTCAAACAGTAAACATCATAATTTTTCTTGATTTTTCAGCTGTTCGCAAAGTTTAAGACAAGTAATTGGTAATTAGATATCGCTTGATATCAATTTTAATAAATTTTCGTCATTTATTGATATTTGTGGGTGTCCACAGGAAACCATTGGAGCTATCAGATATCCCTCCCCGCAGGGGCGCAATCATTTTAAAATGTGTGGGGGGGGGGGACATTCACATATGCCGGCACCTGTGGAATATTGCTTATTGGGGTTGGGGTCCAGGGGCGCCCTTTCAGCTTATAGTTCTAAACAGCTTTAGGAGCCTTATTGGACACTCTGCTAACAATCTTTTTTCGATATAAATGGACAGTCAACAATATGTTATAAAACTGTTTACTTTCGCAAATTAGTGGCACTGCACTATGAAATTGGTAGCAGGTAGAAGAAGGGCGGCGGCGGGCAGATCATGAAGATCGATTAAGCGAAGAAACAACCCCTCCCGCCCCCCTCCACAAAAAAATGCCCTTAATTTGACAAATACGGAGTCCGGTAGTCTGGTTATTATTTTTTATTATTAATCATTTGTTTAATCATATTTTTTTCTTTTTCGCTAAATAATTCGTTAAATATGGAATTGCTAAAACTGGAAAAATAATCTCCCAAATTCCAACCGGAAACCAAACACTCACCAAACCCATTAAAATTTTTCATAGATGAGATATTCACAAGTCAAGCGATCGTCACGCACTGATGAAGTTGTAGCAGACAAGTTCTACCACATACAATAACATTCGCAAAGCTAGAGTTGATTACTTAACGAATCACAAGATACTGTATGGTTATGACTAAGTCTTCAATGTTGACAGGTCCGTGATTCCGATTCATCTTTTGAGGCAAAATTCTCCTAACTTTTTTACACTACTGTAAATTTGATCGGGATAAGGTTTATCTATTAAGAAAATTGTAAAAAGTCTATAATGAAAAACTCGTATACTATATTTCTCCTTTTTTGTGTTAACAGTATATAGAAAGCATTAAGCCATTTTTTTTTTTTTTTTTTTTTTTTTTTTTTTTTTTTTTTTTTTTTTTTTTTTTTTTTTTTTTTTTTTTTTTTTTTTTTTTTTTTTTTTTTTTTTTTTTTTTTTTTTTTTTTTTTTTTTTTTTTTTTTTTTTTTTTTTTTTTTTTTTTTTTTTTTTGTTTGTTTTTTTTTTTTTTTTTTTTTTTTTTTTTTTTTTTTTTTTTTTTTTTTTTTTTTTTTTTTTTTTTTTTTTTTTTTTTTTTTTTTTTTTTTTTTTTTTTTTTTTTTTTTTTTTTTTTTTTTTTTTTTTTTTTTTTTTTTTTTTTTTTTTTTTTTTTTTTTTTTTTTTTTTTTTTTTTTTTTTTTTTTTTTTATTCACAACTCGTAATTACAGAAGGTTTTACTACAAAAGGTATTACAAATTTCAACAAAGACTAAACACTCCCCTCAATCGTTTTAGTGGAAACACACAATGAGATCACTCGATTCTATTCAGAGAACGCGTGGCAGGATCATGATATAGCTTTGACGTAACATGCATGCCATCACAATTGATATGGTGGAGACTGCAGACGAGATATCTCCTGCTTTATATAAAGATGGATGCGGGTATATTGAAATCGTCTTCGTCTGCAACCGGACAAAGACAATGAAACAACGTAACCCGTGGCTCTGATTATGCGCAATACCGAAAAATGTTCATTTGGGCTTCGTGTTATTTCAAATACACCGGAACTTATATAATTATGAACTTGTATTTAATTCTTCTCAACTTTTGTATTTCAGTTTTTAATATAAATGCAGTCATCCCTTGAAGAATTCGTTAAAATAGAATCTAAAACTCTGGAAAAAATCATCTCCCATTGCCAACGGAAACAAAATTATTACACTCCATTCAAAACGCCATTAAATTTGTCATGATGAATATTCAACAAGGTCAACGCGATCGTCACGCACTGATGATGAAGCTGTACAGACAAGTCTACCACATACAATAACATTGCAAAACTAAGAGTTGATAGTTAACGAATCGACAGATACTGTGTGGGTTAGTGAGCTAGTCTTCATGTTTGAAGTCACGTGATTCGATTATTCTTGAGGCAAATTTCTCCTAACTTTTTTCACTATTGTTAAATTTGATCGGGACATAAGGTTTATTCTATTATAGAAATTGTAAAAAGTCTATAATGAAAAACTCGTATATTTATATTTTCCCTTTTCGTGTTAACAGTATTATAGAAGGCATTAAGCCTTTCACAACTCGTAAATTACAGAAGTTACCTGCAAAAGGTATCTACAAAATTTCAAACACAGACTAAACAACTCCCCTCATCGTTTTAGTGGAACAACACAATGAGATCACTCGATTCTGTATTCCAAGAAGACGCGTGCAAGAAATCATGAAAATAGCCTTGACGTACACAGCAGCCATCAAAATTGATATGGTGAGACTGCAGAGAGATATCTCCGCTTTATATATAGAGGATGCGTTATATTGAATCTAATTCCGTCTCCACACGGACAGACAATGAAAACTTGGTTGCGTGGCTCTGATTAACTGCGCAATACCGGAAAATTTGCAATTGGGTTATGCCGTTATTTCAATACACCGAACTTATTAATTAATGAACTCGTATTAATTCTTCTTCAACTATTGTAATTTGCAGTGTAATATAAATGCAGTCATCCCTTGAAGAATTCGGTAAATATGAAGCTAAACTGAAAAAATCATCTTCCCAATTGCCACGGAAACAAACACTCCACTCGAACCATTAAATTGTCATGATAAATATTCAAGCAAGGTCAACGCGACGTCACGCACTGGATGATAAGAGGTACAGACAAGTCTAACCACATAACAAAACATTGCAAAATAGAGTTGATAGTTAACGATATCACAGATAGCTGTAGGTTAGTGAGCTAGTCTTCATGTTTTGAAGTATCCGTGTTCGATTCTTCTTTGAGGCAAATTTCTTTTCTCCTATACTTTTTTACAACATGTAAATTGATCGGATAAGGGGTTTATCTATTATAGAAAATTGAAAAAGTCAATAAATACTCGTAATGACTATATTTCTCCTTTTTGTGCTAACAGTATTATAGAAAGGCATTAAGCCTTCACAACTCGTAAAGTACAGAAGTTACCTATCAAAGGTATCTACAATTTTTGACAAAGACTAAATCCCCGCAATCGTTTTAGTGGAACACAGCAATGAGATCAACTTCGATTCTTATTCAAGAGACGCGTGCCAGGAACATAATATAGCTTGTGACGTAACATGCATGCCATCACAATTGATATGGTGGAGACACGCGAGATATTATCCCTGCTTTATCATAATAGAGGATGCGGGTTAACATGAAATCTTCGTCGCAGGACAGACATGAAACATGACGTAACGCGTGGCTCTGATTATGCGCAATACCGGAAAATGTTCAATTGGGTTCGTGTTAATTTTTCAATCAACCCGACGTTATATAATATGTATTGATTTAATTCTTCTCAACTTTGTATTCTGCAGTTTTATAAAATGCAGTCATCCCTGAATGAATTCGTTAAATATAATGCTAAAACTGGAAAAATCATCTCCCGCAATGCACGGAAACCAAACACTCCATTTAAACCCATTAAGATTTGTCAATGATGAATATTCCAACAAGTCAACGAGCGATCGTCCGCACTGATGATAGCTGTACCAGACAAGTCTACCACATACAAATAACATTGCAAACTAGAGTTGATAGTTAAGCGAATCACAGATAGCTGTGTGGTTAGTGAGCTAGTCTTCATCTGTTATGAAGGTCCGGATCGATTCTTCTTGATGGCAAATTTCTCCTCCTTTTACACTATGTAAATTTGATCGGGATAAGGTGTAATTCTATTATAGAAAATTGTAAAAAGTCTATAATGAAAAATTCGTATATTATATTGTCTCCTTTTTTCGTGTTAACACGTATTATAGAAGGCATTAAGCCTTCACAACTCGTAAAATTACAGAAGTTTACGTGCAAAAGGTATCTACAAATTTTCAACAACGACATAAACACTCCCCTCAATCGTTTAGTGGAACAACCACAATAGATCACTCGATTCTTATTCAGAGAGACGCGTGCAAGGAATCATAAAAGCCTGTCGACGGGTAACATGCATAGCCCATCACAATGATATGGTGGAGACCTGCAGACGAGATATCTCCGCTTTATATAATAGAGGATGCGGGTTATTTTGAAATCTATTCGTCCCAACGGACTAGACAATGAAAACAACTTGGCGCGGTGGCTCTGATTATCCATACGATTACTGTTCAATTCGGGTTAGCGTTATTTCAAATACACCGAACTTATATAATTATAAACTCGTATTTAATTCTTTCTTCAACTTTGCATTGCAGTGTAATATAATCAGTCATCCCGAAGAATT
>JZLH01S0019834.1:15375-30850 GCA_001188425.1 Eucidaris tribuloides | reverse complement strand
CCCAGAATGAAACATTTGAAAGTGGTTTAAAATGGTTTAAAACAACACAGTGGGCGTGCTGTTTTTAATCCCATAATGATGTTGTGGGTCTTTTGTGTGTTGTGTGTATGTGTGTGTTTGTGAACTTACAGGAGGTACATTGTGGGAGTAGGTTTAAGTATGAGGTTACATTGGGGGCGTATTTCGGTATTGTGGGGATTAAAATCATACACTCACAATGTGTTCTTATACCTATTATGGAACACCCACAGTGCACATACAGGAACACCCCCACAATGTAGCTCTTGTCGGTATGTGTGTGTGTGTGTGTGTGTGTACTTTCTCATGGACTGTCAACGGTTGACAAATGTCCATGTTTGCATGCAAAAACCCTGATTAATGTCCATGATTGAGGGCATTTACACATGCACACACACATACATGTTGTGTGTCAATGTGGGGACCTAATTAACTTTTACCGCCAAAGTGGGGACATGTGTGTGTGCGATGTTATACAGTGCACTCTCGTTATAAAGAAGTCCTCGGGACCCATGAAATTTGTTCTTAAAAACGAAATTTCTTTATATAAGGGTTGCAAAAACAGAATACAAAGGAAATCCAAGATATGGGACCAGAGATTTTACTTCTTTATAATGAAATTTTGTTATATCAGTGTTCTTTAGATTTTACTTCTTTATGATGAAATTTTGTTATATCAGTGTTCTTTATAACGAGAGCGCACTGTACACTCAAAATTTTAAACTTAATCCACTAACCAGGGCCCTTTTCAGACATAATAAATACAAAATGTGAGCATACCCCACTAACTGGGGACACTACCTACCCCCTGCACACGAAACTGGAGTTTATAACTGACCCAAAGTGGACATTTTCAAAAATATGCATTTACTATATGAAACTTGTTTAAAATGTGATGAGGAATTGATTGGCATGGCTATCCAGACCGGGCATGTCCCCGGTTTTTTGGTTAAAAACACAAAATTGTCCCCAGAAGTTGGTGATTACATGTGCGCACACACACACATAATACATATACACACAATCAAACACATATGGGTGAAACTTGAAGTACACATCAAAACTGATTTTTTTTTTTACTATTGGTAAGGTTGCTTTATAGAAACTTGAAATTTCACAAGAGATATGGATAAAACTCACAGCTTCTGATTGTGTTTGCCAATTTTCCTCTTTCTAGGTAGTGCTTTTTACTTGAATACAATATATACAGTTTGGGGATAGTAGCACAAGACAACCTATGTGTTCCTTTTGCAACATTACATACTCATTAATATGTGCCTGTATTATAAGATTACAATTTATACTCTCTGTGGTTGAAATGACCCTTGACCCCCCTGACTGTGTCCCTTTAACCAACTGCCTTCCGGAATCAATTCACCTTGTTATAAACCTTGACGGAGGGGGGGGGGGGGGGGAGTTTTGAATATGACACCTTTGGAATTTTTGGGACTACATTTTTCTTTCTTGAATTATTACACAAAGCTTGATATATACCTTTACAACAATTTAAGTCTTTTCAGGTCACATGATAACTTAGGGCCAAAGGTTAACCAACATGTATGAATTTCCATGAGCATATATTCGGTTAAAACCAGTAAGGGCTTTAAGTCAGTAATCAATGAAACCCCACAGGAGCAACTACCCTTAAAGGCAAGGTCCACCCCTGACGTCAAAGTTGGTTTGAAATAAGAAAGCAAGAACAATAAAGAAGCAAAACATATTAATGTAAAGTTTGGCGAAAATCCATCAACGCGAAAAACAGAGTTATGAAGTTTCAAAGTTGTGATTTTGTGACGTCACATGCGAGCAGCTCCCCATATGCTATGTCATATAAATTTCATAAATTGCCATTTTTTAATGGTTCATGATAATTGAATGGGTGTTTTTTATTATAGAAGCCTGTATGAAATAATGTTTCCGATAGTATATTGAATGCAGAGGTAAAAATCATTTTCATATTTGTTGAGAAAACGGCACTTTTAGGGAATTTATATCACATGACATATGGGGAGCTGCTCGCATGTGACGTCACAAAATGAAAACTTTGAAACTTCATAACTCTGTTATTCTTTGGTGGATTTCACCAAACTTTCATTAATATGTTTCTCTCATTGCTCTGCTTTTATTAAAATCAACTTGACTTCAAGGTGAACCTTGCCTTTAATGCATCTGATTTTGTACAATGATAGCGCCCTTCTGGTTCTCAACAGGTATGGTAGGTCTACTACTCATCGACCACCATTTTTTAAACCGACCTACTTCGCGCACTGGCCTTCTTGCCTAAAAATTCGAAAAATATGTGTAGAACTAAGCACAATATGCCATAATATTCAAACAAGCTCACAACCAAGAAAAATGAGGAGGATACCTGCAGTAAATTAACAGAATTTAAGAAAATCTTACGCATCGGTGTTAATACACACTGCACGCCATTCACTGTGATGCGTTGTAATTCTGAATGGGTTGAAAACCCGGACGCGGCGTAATAGAACGACGCCATACGCGCTGGGAACTATCGCGCGAAGTTGCAAACGGAATCTAAGGACACAGTTTACATTTTTCCTCTCATAAATCATGATTTTTCATGAAAAGTTCAATACTGATCATTTGAAAAATACTATATTTTGCAACATATCCTAAAAGTCCTACAAACTCACACTCTACGTGCTAAATCAATGGGCAGTAGGTGCCTAGGCGGTCGGTTTAAAAAACGAGCTCGCAGCTGTGCTTTTGAAAAATGTCACCTGCGATTGTCGCCAAAATTTCCGTGCGTTCGATAGGAGGTATAATCTGAACCTAAAAAGTGAATCTACAGCATTTTCTTCCCAAGTGAGAGAAAATTTAGGCAAAACTGATAAATATTTTCCGAGATAAGGTGTGATTAATCTAAGGCGGTCGATGAGTAGTACAGCCAACCATACTGAGTAACACCCTTCTAGCTCTTTATATTGATTAGTTGACTAGTTTACATATTATGCAAAGTGCAAATAAAAAATGTACATGCATTAAAAGGCATTGACATGATTGCATGGGAGAAGTATAAAAAAAATGCCCCAAGAACCAAATAGGTTGAAACACATACCAATGTATACACCAGCAGGAGTGTATCTCCTGGCTGGAAGGATTTGTCTTGAATTTGGTTACTTGTGGAGAAATCAGCGTTCATTTACCAGTATTAAATTAATCTGGTGCCATGATAGAAATTGATCCCAAAGCTACACAACAAATCTTCACTGTCACAATGAGTGCTGATGATTGTTTCAAAAGCACTAAACATTTGACCACAAAATTTAGACAGCCAAAGCCTTCAATTGTGTCCTTAATTCTAGAGTGGTTCAATCCCAAAGAAAGGCCTTCCAATCCTGCTATTTCAAATTTTCTTTTCGGGGGATACTTTTCCTGTGTCAGATATTCTTTTGTATTGAACCCTACGGCAGGGCTCCACACTAACTTTTTTGCCTGCTTGCCCGTTGGGCAAGTGAAATTGTCATTTTCAGATTTTTACTTGCCCGAATGAAAGATTTACTTGCCCGATAAACAATAAACAAAAACATTAAAAATGATTTCTTACTAAATTTAAACAATATTACAGATTTTTATAGCATTGGACATTTATTATCTTAATTCTGTGGGTTGCAATAGGTGTGATTTATGAAGCTGAGTCATAAAATTAAATACAATGAACGAAAAAATGTTGAAATAGACCTGAACACAAAATTTTAGACATATTTTTGTTGTCTACGGACATATTTGGCTCATTTCATGATCAAAATTTTACTTGCCTAATCGGGCAAGTAACATTTTGAGTTTTTACTTGCCCCATATGAAATTTTACTTGCCCCGGGCAAGCGGGCAAGTGCTAGTGTCGAGCCCTGCCTACGGCAATTTACTGGGGCTCTTTTGCAAATTTCGGGGGCTCTTTTGCCATTTCGGGGGCAAAATCGCCCCGAGCCCCCGTCTATTTTTTCCCCTGATACACTGTACTATGCAAACATGTCTTTATTCCATTTATTCCAAAAATTGAGGAAAACTCATAAAGTACGCATTCTACAGTAAAAAACAGAAAGGACTATATGGTCAACTGTTACGATGCCTTTCGTCTGTAATGAGTATGATCTTTTGCCATACAGGACAGTCTCGTTCAACGTGATTCTTTAGTTCTGACCATCAGTTGTGGCGGCTTTGGCTTTTCGACCCAGTTTCTCTAGAAGTAGCTGATGATTTCTCATGGCCTCGGAGTTACCTGTATGCAAACAGAAAAAAATGCACAAAACACAAAATCTTATTTAACTTGGAAAGATTTGACTGGTGTGCAGATATTGGTTGTGTCTTCACCCCCTTCCCGACCCTTACTAATTCTATCCAATTATCTCATTCTATCTAATTATCACCCATGGCGTCACAAATAATAAAAAAAAATCATGTTCAATAGATTAGGGTCAGCAAAAGTGTGTGTGTGTCCTCTCATTTCCTTACGCTTTTACACAATCTATGTTCAATATTTAACATTGACTGGTATGTTTTTTTTGTTGGATTTTTCAAAAGTTTGTCTGAATTTTTCTTGCAAGATTCCTGACGTTAACACATACAGACACACACACAAAATATGCATACACAGAAACAAAAACACACACATAGAGAGAAATACAGAGTTTATACAGATATATAGAGTTTATAGACACAATGAGGCATACACACACATGCACCCCAGAACACACACACACACACACACACACACACACAACAAATAGCACAATGATACAGACACAGACAGACAGACACACACACAGACAGACAGACACAGACACAGACACACACACACACACACACACATACAGAAGTGCCTTACTTGGTAAACATTGCAGACTGAGCAAAACATCTTGCATTGCACGCTGGAGATTATTCTGACCAATCCAAATTGTTGATCTATTGTTGTACGCCCTGGATTTCAGCTGTCGTACAGCACTTGTGATTGGTGGGTTGTCTTGATGTACTGGCTGAGTGATCATATCTGAAGTTTCAGTTGTGTCTAGTGAAGACAAATTTATGTTGAATAAAATATTAGATAAAGCAACAAAGTACTGGAAAAGTTTAGTTGATTCAAAACACATTGCCAGATACACTATTTTATATATATATATGAGAAAATAGACATACCGAAACTGGGTACTTATAGATATTTACTCAATTAATGCACTAATTTTTCAGGACTTTATTTTCAACCTTATCAGAGACACTTATCACATGGAGGATTATGTAGCTCAGATTTTTAAAACTGCGATCATTGTTAACTTATGCCTTTAATATGGAACATGAAACACAAAGTGATCTACCTGACTGAATGCGCCTTCTCTTGGCTTTGCCTCTCCCTCCGGCTTCCTGGCTGAAGTTCTGGTCAGCACCTTGACCCATCACCTCTCCAACCTCTGTGTCCTTTGTACTGCATGTTTGCAAAATATCCAGCGATTGATTCAGCAGCTCTAGCATCTCGGCATCATCGTTTTGCTTCTGAAAACACTCCGCTTGTAGAATCAAAGCATGAGATGTGAACAACTTCTCCTCCTCCATGACCTTGCTCTCCGAAGTCCGTCCAGCATCCATTTCCTCTCCTGTTATTCCTCGTTCGTGGAAATGTTGTTCCGCATCACTGCTCGACTCTCTTTGCCGCTTACGGTTTGTACCAGATAAATGCTTTGTGTCTTTGAAGAAATCATCCCCACTTAGGGTCATACTATTTGTGTTTGATTTCCTAAACTCGGTCAAATGGGAAGCACTGTCTGACACGGATGGACCATCTTTATTCTCATTCTCCTCTTGGCTGTCAGAAACGGAATCTAAGAATGGGGCATCTTCTCCATGATCCGAGAACTTGGATTTTATCAGGATTTTGTCACAAACAGCCAAAGCTTCTTGGACTTTATTCACTCTCAACAGAGCAGTTGCTGCATCCAGGTAAACAGTGTGAGTTGAAGGAAGCAAGGAGGTGGAATGACCAAATCTCGCACCCTAGGGAATAAAAAGTATGAAATAAATGTTTATAGATTGTTTCTAGATAAGGACCACAGGTATCCATCATCTATAAGGTAGAATTTGTGATTCATGAGAAACAATAGCTGGGGGGGGGGGGGGGGGGGGGGCACTGGCGCATACATCTCGTGTTGGTGCCCAAGTGAGTGCAGTCATCAATTCTGCATAGTTTTGGCCTTTGGAGCCCAATATCCAGGCACCAACCGACCACAAGAACCATTTGAAAAGCTTTGGCATCCCCTGCCACAGAGATGATTCTGCCAAATTTGGTTAAAATGTGTACATCCTTTTTTTTTCTTAAAGAAGATGACAATACAATTTTCTCTCCCCCCCCCACCAACATGTTATTCCTCTCTGGGGCTCAATTAGACCACCCTGTGTACCATTTGAGGAACCTTGAACCCCCTTCCCCTCGGGATCATTCCTTTCCAAATTTGGTCTAAATCCAAACCTGTGTTTTAAAGAAGAATATAACAATGTGATAAATTTATATACAACCACCAATGCATGACGCACAATGTATAGCAAACAAAAAGCATATTTTACTAAAAGTAAAGTTGTTCTAGACACAATACATCATAATTCTGTAGCATTACAGTACTTGAACCTACTGTGCAGTATCTCCTGGTCCATCCAACTACAGGCAATAGCCAATGTGGGACAGCGCCACAGTTAATCAAAATCAGCATGTTTTTAGCGTTTTTTTGAAAATTTTGCCCCCTAAGATTTTGGCTATTTTGAAGTGAACAGAAAATATGGCCGAGAAAAGTTTCTTCTGATTTTTTTTTTGGCGGCGAAAATTTTCTTGACAGACAACCCCGAACCCTTCCCTCGTCTTTAAAAAATTTTTTTTTGCTAACTGGCGAAAAAATTGTTCTGAACGGATTTTGCCCCTTAATAGTTTACCCTGTTGCTGCCCCTGATGGTCAATACAGTGTATCAAACAAGTTTCCCTCCAAATCACTGGTTTGTGATCATAATGGACATGCATGCTCTGTGAAATATGACAGAAGTCAAGTGATATAGGCCTAAATACAGTTTATATTTTTACCTTTCCAATACAACTGTGTGAATACTACATGCAAAGTCTATGGAATATCATTCTAATGGTACTTACCATAATTATTGGTGAGCCTTCTAAGATAGACAATAGATCTAAAAACTGGTCTGCTGCGGTGTCATTCCTACAAAGTGAAAAGAACAAAAGCATGATTACAAAATCAAAGTAGGAAATATTATGCTTATTACGGCACTTTTACGCTTTCTGTAGAGAGATACCGACAGGTAGATAAAATAACAAAATAATAAAAGAGAAAATTTACCCACAATGACGATTTTGGGGAAAATACACAAAAACATTCACAACATATTCTTGAGTGTATCTCATAATAATTACCAAGAAGTGTATCATAGCCCAATTGTCTAAATTTTGAATTATTACTTTTGGCAAGGTAGACAACTAATTAATGTCACACAAAATAGTTTTCAATTTTATTTGATAAAACTACCCTTTTGAAAGAGGTTGGCATGAAGTTACGATAAATTTTGTTAAGTAATTATACACAAGCAGCAGACTGTTCTTGTAAGATCATTATTTGCTTTCAAGTATTTTTTTTCGAATTATGCGGGCAAAACATGTAAATATGACAAACAGTATTCACACCCAAATATTCACTTTGCGTTTACATTCTATGGGTTCTTTTATAAGCATACGTGAAGAAGGAAAAGTGTCTGTTTTATTTGGTTAAAAGACAGCTGAATGGGGATAATAAAATGCCCGTTTATCCATTTAGAAGTGCATATTAAAGTACTTAAAAAAAAGCCAACCTAGCCATCTAGTATGAGATCATAAAAAAAGTTACTTTCAGTAATTTGTTAATATATCCAATAACTGAATGGGGTAGGGGGATTTAGAATGGTCTGTAACTCTGCACACTAGAGGTATTCAAGTGTTCAACTTACTACAGTTTTACTGTACATTCAACAAGAAATAAATCTAGAATTTTTAGAATTTGTCAATTTGTAATAAACATGTAATTGACTCTAAAACTTGCAACACATGGATGTCCTTGGAAAGCAAGTTAGAATTTGTTTCTTTAAAAAATTCTTTATTGTTTAAATTTAAATACTTTGTTTTCTCATTTAAATATTTTTTTGTCATACACATTATTGATTAAAATCAGATAATATGAATATGTCTTGTCAACCATGTTTGAAATTCTTTTAACCCTAATCAGGCTGGGCTTTTTTGGCTATGCTATATCTGGGAGGGGGGGGGCTGATTCCGCCCGCCCTCCCGCCGCGAGATCTCGGCCGTCGATCGCCGCCGAAAATCGCACGCACGTTTACCCATCACGTAATCTACAAGACAGTATAAGTTAATTAACGGCGGAATTAATTTCATCATATTAATTATGCTATATTTATGATTAAACTCATAAATTAGTTGTAAATCACTAATTAAAGCTCTCAAAAATGCTAATTTTGGGGTCTGGACACTCTTTTTAGCATTTCTTAGCAAGTTTACTTCAAAAAAATCCGGAATCAAAATTGATTTCCTATGTATTTTTATTGTTTTTTCAAATTTCTTATGTATTTCCTGTTTTTTCAACCTTTTTGTTTTCTATTGTTTTTTCGATGAAATTTGTCGGGACACTTTTGCCAATCATAAACAGCACAAAATTAATTAATTTCAATCAATAAAAGTAAAAATAATCATACATTTATGAATTTTGGCTTGAAAACACAATTTTGTATTGAAATTGTACACAAAAATCATGTTTTTGAGCGATTTTTGGGAGGGGTGACATGCAAGTACAAAATGTTACGTAACTTCGGAATGCAGCGTACCGGATCGCTTGCAAATTTAGGTCTCAAAAAGATGCGCGACATACGAGAGAATAAAGTCATGAAACCGCCGTGGCAACTGCTTCGCGCTTTGCAGATCTATTGGCGCAAACGTCTAGGGGGGGGGGCGGATTGCCGGCCCCCCCCCCCCAGCCTTTTTAGGGTTAAAGATTGTGTCAGGGATGTGCAAGTCCATTACTATCCTCTTCATTATCAATACCAAACGGTAGGTTTTAGTGCTTACAAATGGCTGTGTTGAAAGTCTGAGATCCATACATCATGAATTTGTTGCTTTATGAGAATAGAAAACGTCAATGACGTAGCGCTCATCCGGCATCTGCGCAACATCATATATCCGAAATTTCATGTGGTACAATTTTATATGCTGTTAAAAATTAAATTTGATGTCCCGGAAGGAACATGATATAAATAAAGCAATCAATCAACTATCAGAATATGATGGAGAAGAAGCTATTTACTTTACAATAATGAATTACATAATGAAGAAGCATAATTTTGAACAACATTTTTGTGATTTTATTTGTGATTTTGAATTTGCAGTAAATTAGCATAATTAATGAATTTGAAATTTTGTGTACAAGTTTCGAAGCTCCCACCTAGCCTTATCATATAAAAAATCAGAATTGAAAATTGGTCAAGAAATGAGGGAGAAGCAATTTCTGTTATTTTTGGAATAAATCTGCATAAATTACCATAATTAATTAATGGAGCAACAGCATTAAAAATTCTCGTTAGAAGTTTAGTGTACCAAGTCTTAGATCTACCAGATAAAGCAAACTAAATCAAAATTGGTTGAGAAATGAATGAGAAGAAGCATTTTTTGTGATTTGAATAAATTTGACATAATTAATTTTAAATTTGCATAATTGATTAATTTCAAAATTTTTGTGTAGAAGTCTTGAAGCCCCCACCTCGCCCTATCAGATCAAACAGAATGAAAATCGGTCAAGAAATGTGGGAGAAGCAATTTTTGTTATTTTTGGAATAAATTTGCATAAATTACCATAATTAATTAATGGAGCATAATTTCAAAATTCTGTGTAGAAGTTTGATGTCATAACTCAGCCCTACCAAATAAGCAATCACAATCAAATCGGTTGAGAAATGAAGGAGAAGCATTCTTTGTGATTTTGAAAAATTTGCATAAATTTGCATAATTGATTAATTTTAAATTGCATAATTGATTAATTTTAAATTTGCATAATTGATTAATTTCAGAATTTTGTGTAGAAGTCTTGAAGCCCCCACCTAGCCCTATCAGATCAAACAAACAGACATGAAAATCGGTCAAGAAATGTGGGAGAGAAGCAATTTTTGTTTTTTTGGTACAAATTTGCATAAATTACCATAATTAATTAATGGAGTATAATTTCAAAATTCTGTGTAGAAGTTTAATGTGCAATAACTCAGCCCTACAAATAAAGCAATCAAAATCAAATCGGTTGAGAAATGAAGGAGAAGAAGCATTTTTGTGATTTCGAATAAATTTGCATAAATTAATATATATAATGAATTTCACGATTCTGCTGTAGAAGTTTTAAAATCCCACCCTAGCCTATCATATGAAACAATCAGAATCAAAATCGGTTGAGAAATGACGAAGAAGAAACATTTTCAAAACTGTGGACGGACGGACCGGACGGACGCGGACGCCACCGCCATGCATAAGCTCATCGAGCCCTTCGGCCGGATGAGCTAAAAACTAATAACGACATGTTACCAGAATGTTGTTCTTTCCGTGAGTTTTAATTTTGCTCAAACTGCGAATCGCGGTTTTTGTGTAACGTCGCAAGACGAGCGGAGCGCTCTGATTGGCTAAACGGCTAAGGCTCTGCACGACCGTTGGCTAACGGCTGATCGGACAATTTGGAACGGCACGTGCATGTTTGACGTCGCGGATTTTTTGAAATTGCTCCTGAGCAATTTGAAAAAGGATGAAGTTTAACCGTCCAGATTTTCACCAAAACTCAATATTTTACCCCAAGTCTCTATGAGAGGTGTTTATTTATATTAATCTTCACATTGGATATGATTTCAGCTGATTTCATTCACATAGATGTTTTTTGACGTGCAAATCAATGACACAATCTTTAAAACATAAACATATAACTGCACATTATCATACTGGTACCTCTTTAAATCTAGGCATCGTTTAGCTAGGGTGTAAAGAGCAGACAGATGATCGATCACCCATATTTGACTGGTCACTGGGCTAGTGGTGGACGGCTGTCCCACCGAAGCAAGCAGAATCACAGCAGGACCAAGACTGGTAGCAACCTCATTGTCATCTACTTTGTCATTACTCTCAAAAGCCTGCATGACGAGAGATGAGGTAACATTCTTAGTTTAGCAGACAGTTCGGGCTCCTTTTCTGCAATATATTGTGATTATGTTGCAGGCTTTGGCATGCAGTCACATATATACCAACAGAGAGGAAAGTAGTACACAGAAATTAATGGGGTATTTCATGGTCTGATATTACACTCTTGAAGGAACAGTTGTCATTCAAACCTCTCTGTATTGATCAAACATTCTTTTCATGGTTTCTTATATGAATAGGATGGTTGTACAGATGGTCAACATGAAAGACATAAATGCATCAAAATTCTACTTTCCTTAAATTTTTGTAGGGAGGGGATAAATAAAAATTGTAATGGAAGTTACAGCAACAAGGCATGCGTTTTTTGCTTCTCTGAACAATATATCAAACTACTCTGAAAATATTACCTGTATGAAAAATATCTCATTTCCTGCTAAACGGTGAATATCTATGTAGTGATATATTATTCATGATTGAAAATTGTTTATTGCAAAAGTTATTAGGTGCAAGAATCAAAGGCGTATCATTACGGACATTGTACTTCACTGTGACAGACAATACAATCTGTGAATTAATTGTTAATTTTTCACATGAAAATAGAAATAGACTTTTATTGCAATTAGAACAATAAACTCATCAGTGTAATTTCTGATACTTTGCAGTTGCATTATTTTCATAAAACTTAGATTTATTCATAATGTAGTCATCTATGGTTGCTGATTCTCCTGGAGGGTGGTGTTGAAGAAGTAAAATTTAGGGTAAAAATAATAAACCCTATCGTTTCTTCATGACTCACAGCCAATCAAACCATTGAAATACAATATGATATGAAATTATGCCAATTTATGGAGTTTTTGGTCTGTCTTCTTTTTCAAGCAGAGATAAAACGGGCATTTCTTCATTGTTAGGAATTAACAAATGAAAATAGTAAAAGCAAGTAGAAGTAAAGTTTATATTTTGGTCACTTTTGGTAACATGTTGGATGATTTTTCTCACTTGAGGGTCCAATCTTTTTCTTGCCTATTGGACAAGTAAAATTCAACTCTTTTAACTTGCTCTAGTTGAAACTTCACTTGTCTGGGGCAAGCGGGCATGTGCTAGCAGGTAGTCTCGTTTGGAGCACAGGTACAGGAATATGATCAATATTCAACGGAGGGTGGGTTAGGGTTCAGGTTAGGGTTAACCATAAAGATAACCTAACCATAACCCTCACCCGCATTGACCTCTGTTTGAATATTGATCATATGTCTGTACCTGCACTCCAAATGAGACTACTGCAATAGTGTCAAGCGAGGCGATGGAGACTTGAGGCCTGCCTCGAGGCCGACTTTGCCAGTCCTCGGCCGTCTGGCCTCATAAAAGTAAAGTTTATATTTTGTTCACTTTGGTAAAATGTTTGGATGATTTTTCTCACTTGAGGGTCCAATTTTTTCTTGCCTATTGGACAAGTAAAATTCAACTCTTTTAACTTGCTCTATTTGAAACTTCACTTGTCTGGGGCAAGCGGGCATGTGCTAGTGGGTAGTCTTGTTTGGAGTACAGGTACAGGAATATGATCAATATTCAACAGAGGTCGAGATAGGGTTAACCATAATGATAACCTAACCCTAACCCTTGTTGACCTCTGTTTGAATATTGATATGTCTGTACCTGCACTCCAAACGAGACTATCATGCTAGTGTCGAGCCCTGTTTGAGAAGTTCAATTTATACTTACAGCAACCAGTAATTTCAGTGATTCCAGTTCGGCATCTTCCATGCCAAGTTCCCTGTACTGAAGTGAGATGTTGTAGAGGGAGGGAGTGTGGACGGTGGAACAGCTCAATGCCAGTGCATTTCTGAACTGTTGTAGGGCCATGTGAGGTTTACCCTACAAAAGAAAACAAGAGACTTTCAATTGTGATGGACGGACTATAACATACACAAATGCTTACTTTGATTTGTCCCTCCTGAAATCATGCTACATGGAAATGAAAGTGACGACATCACTTCATCTGCACATTGCATGATGGGAAAAAATTTAGCATGATGAAATTTTCAACATCCTCTCTACTTAGTTCATGTAGAAAACTTTTGTGATCTTCATTTAACAAATCACAGATGTCACATAATGGTATACTCTTGTGCATATGTGAGCCGCTCTGACGGTAGGGGGCAAAAGTCGCAACGGACGAAATCACAGAAAATGCCAAAAACCAACCCAAACCACTATTTTGGTGAAATTTTTTAAATTTCAGTTTTGAAAAGTTTAATATCTATTCTATCTACTGCGTGAGTTTCAGCTTTGGAATCAAATTCTAAATACCCCAAAACAGCGATTTTCCAAACCCTTTTCGACGGGTCAAGTTGTCTTTCGAGCGAATGATTGTACGAAACCGGGTTGCTAGGGACAGTGTCACGTGACATCGGCACGCGGCGTATTTCCAGTATCCTAGCTTTTTCACAGACGGTATGGTTGGTGTGTGACTGTATGTGTGAACATGTGATGCTTTACAATTTTTAATCAATAACATGAATGAAAATAAGTTGAATAAGCTTGGGAAGGGACAGCTACTCTGTCCCAACGCTTGTGTAGAATTTCTATTCATTAAATACACTCTTTTTCTTTTCCCCTGTAATCAAACGCCCGAGTGTCCCATGCTTTTGACATAGAAATTGTTTCGAATTCTCTCTTTGTTTTTGGATTGCTACAGGGCAATTTTAAGAACAAAAATGCATAATCTCTCTTTCAACAATCCAGTGCTGATTACAACACAGATTTATACAAAGTGGAAGCTACCGCAGAGAGAGGTGTGAATTATGTTCATGTCTCCCTTTTTACTTTGGTTTGCATCTCAGAGTTGAGATTATTAAAGAAAGTATTGTATCTTGCTGAAACTGAAAATGGAGGGTGTTCTCTCTTTCAAGTTAGTTTATTTGCAACTGGTAATAAAGTGGATAATACACAAACAACTATTGAAAAAGAAAACAATAGCCCGGATCTCGGCCAGGCAGTGCTACGCGTGATAATCCGCTGTCTATAGAAAGCGTTTCAAACTTCTTTTGTTGAGGGCCCAAAGAGTGTCATTTATACGATTTACACGTAAGAAGCATAAAAGGGTCTATGAGAAACTTGCATACCCATACTACATTAGTTATATACATGTACATAGTCTTGTACTTCTACCAGCAAAACACACGGATAATTAAAAAAAAACAGTAGCATACAAGGATTTCATGTATTGCTGTGGAAGTATTTTTTATTTTTGCTAAGAAAGATGGTGTGTTTGAACAATGAAAAAAATAAATACAGAACGGACGATCTTACACAAATTATTATTGGTTTCCAGCCTTAACAAATAACGATTTCGCATAACTATTCATCCTTTGCAATTCTTACATGTCTCAAGTGAAAGTTTACAGTAATGTTCTCTCATAAAACTGGAAAAGATAACAAAAACTGCCATAGGTATAACTGCAGCAGCAAATGGCTATGCAGTGACGGCAAGAACTGGGTTGTAGCGTTAAATTTACAGATGGTGTTTGTGTTTGTTATTCTTTTTTCGAATTTTTAGGACATCAACAATATTAAAAACATTGAAAACACTATTTTTCCATAATGAATTATATTAAATTTAATTAAATTAAAGATTGCTATGTTTTGTAGCGACACGTTTGCGCTGAATGGTTGCAGATTAGCGGCAGTTCCATTTCACGTTGTCATAAACATCATTAAAATTTCCACTGTAAACATTAATAACTGAATTTGAAATTTTGTGTACAATTGGACAAGAGTACAATCTGTCACCATGTTAATTTTCAACTTTTTTGATGCAGGTGAAACCCCGGTTGCTAAGGACTTTTTAGGACTTTTATCACTAATTCAAGGGTGCATCGCGCCCGACTGAGTTTGAATTCACGGTGAAACTTAATACGCCAATTTCTCTGTTAACTTCTTTGACGCGCTGTCTTAAAATTGAACTTTCGGTCGCGTTTTTCGCCCCTTTCCTTTTGCGTATATTTCAAGTGTTATATATCATTTTAAAGCTAAGAATATGGAGATTTTAAATCAAGCAAAAAACAGAAAATTATTTTTGCGAGTTTTGCCTCCTACCGTCAGAGCAGCTCACATATTTAGTAGACCGAGATACAAACACACACACCCACACAAAACACATGCATGCACACACATACAGATGCACACATACACAAACACACGCACACATACACAAACACACAAACACACACACCCACCACCACCACC
>JZLH01S0019826.1:20733-40772 GCA_001188425.1 Eucidaris tribuloides | reverse complement strand
TTTAACCAAAACTCAATATTTTACCCCAAGTTTCTATGAGAGGTGTTTATTTATATTAATCTTCACATTGGATATGATTTCAGCTGATTTGATTCATATAGATGTTTTTTGACGTGCAAATCAATGACCCAATCTTTAAATGGCATTTACAATTAAGATCATTTAAAGAGAATACACAGCACTGGTTGATTACGTGCTTAACAACATCATTTTGATATCGGCTGCTTTCAAACCTTATGTGAACAGATGGTATTCTAAAAATGTCACTATAGTGCAGAGAGAGTAGTTAAAAACAACACAACACTTAGTTTTTGACAAATCTGCTACAAATCCCCACTGCTGACAAACTACTAACACAGAAATCAATATGTGGGACTATGCCATTCACACTGCAGCAACTGAGTTGACTCAGTCGGGTATTCAAATTGCCAACCCCTCAACTTTTTATTGCATATGAAGTGAATTAGTCCCACATTATAATGCAAATGTACTTTACTCTCACCTGGAAACTAATGAAATGTGAAATTTTGATGAAAGATTTTCCATCATCAACCAGTACTCTCTTTAAATGTCAGAGTTGGAAATGAAGGTCGGAAACACTTACCAATGAAGTTGGACACTTGCTGAGCAATCTCTGCCATGTCAAAAAGTTTAGAATACAGAGCTGGCGAAATTTGATCTAAACCTCATTTGATTATCGTGGAAAAAACATCATCGATAACACAATTTATTGCCTACAAGTTGAAAAATATAATTTTTGATGAAGAAGATAAATCTATGACAGGGTTAAATTGACAGTGCACCCTGTAGGGCTGTTATCAAAACGAGGTCAAAACAGTGTTGCTTTCTGTTTCTGTAGACCTCTTTTTACTTGTAACTCCCGTAGATCCTATTCATGGTGCCGATTGTTAATAAACAGATCCTAGCATTTTTGATGGACAGTTTGTTGACAGAGATTGTGGACAGTTACATTAAATGCACAACTGCTCCTGACACCACAAGTTTGATACATGTAGCTAAAAAGCATGGAGGTCTCTGTTTCATTCCCACCTCCCTGTACAGGCAGTAGCACTCGTGTGCAGAATATTCATAGCGGCAGGTGTATTATGGGGATTTCTTGATCCCTCCCACTGCAGTGCATGCATTTCCCCGATTAAGTTTTCATAATCGATGATATTTTTTGCCATATTATGCCTCCGGTGATATTTTGAAATAATCAGGTCATTATCGCGCATTCGTTATTTTTTCAACATCATAATATTGCCCACCACTATTAAAATATAAAAAATTCAAATTTTCCAAAACCATACTTTGTTTTGTATCGTTCCTTAGCTGAATCAGATCTAGGCAAAAATAATATTGGTTTTCAAAGAAAGAACACAACTAGTAATAAGTTATTTAAAGGCCCACTATCAATCGTCAAATCATCCACCGAGAGGGTGAGAACTAGTCTTTGGATACAGGCACATACTCACGAACATGGATTGTTGCAGTGCCATTAGATACAGATAGCAGGAGGAAAACAAATGCTCTATTTTACCACACCACCAGGATTCTTCCGGTGTATTATGGGTAGCATTAGTGCCCTAGTTTTAAGATTAGACTCAAAAGAGGGCATTTTTCCATTCTGTCTTGATAGTGGGCCTTTAAACTCTGTGGGAATATGTTTAGTAAAGATGTTGGTGTGGTGGTCATAGTGTAAATCATAAAAGAGAAAGTATTAAAACCAACATAATTCTGGGTGTTGAGACTAGGACATAGCGTAAGAATACTTTGTAATATCATGGCTATTTTTTCCATGTTATCAATAAATTCCTTCACAGATGATCAAGGCAATTCAAGTACTACGGATCCACCTTTTAGAATTGGAAAAGGTCAACGAACTTTGTAAAGATTTCTGTCACAGATACATCACTTGCTTAAAGAGCAAGATGCACAGTGAGAACCTGCTGAGAGACGAAAGGTAAGGGGTCCAAGGGCTACGTTATGAAGCATCAACACCATCCAGGGCTCAACAAACATGGGTGCCCAAGTGCCTGGGGCACGTGAAAATCCTGGTGGGGCACTCAGAAATAAAGAGCAACTGCCCATTCGGGCATTGCCTTCTTTCTGTTAAATTTAACCTTTAGTACAAAGAAGAAAACTAACAATTGGAGATTTCTTTTGTCCAAGAATTTGGGCATTTACATTTTGCTGTCGGGCACTTGAATAGTTAAGTGCCAACTGGGCACGCAAAAAAATGTTTTTGTCGAGGCCTGCACCATCATCAGCCCATTTTAAAGATTATTGACATGATTGGGAACACTTGAAAATGCCTCAAGAACCAAATGAGTTGAAATATATAACAACTATACACTAGCAGGAGTGGATCTCCCACCGGGTAGAATTTGTCTGTAATTTGATTACTTAAGGAGAATCAAGCATAAATATAGTCCTTTTAATTTTATCCGGGGACAATAAAAATAAGCCCCATAGAGAGCCACACAGCAGGTTTCCCTGCTACGAGTGATATTGACATTGTTTATTTTAGAATGAGTCAACGTTTGACTACAAGATTTTCACAGGAGAATCCTTGCGTAGTATACTTGATTCTAGAGTAGTTTCAGCCCAAGTTGGACTACCCCCAATCATGTCATTTACCTTTACAGATTGTGTTTGGGATTTGCAAGTCCATTACTTCCCTTCATTATCAATACCAAACGGTAGTTTAGTACTTACAAATGGTGTGTTGAAATTTGAGATCCACACGTCATGAATTTGTTGTTTTATGAGAAAAACTAATAACAATATGTTACCAGAATATTGTTCTTTCCGCGAGTTTAAATTTTGCTCAAATTGTGAATCGCGGTTATGTGTACGTTCGCATGACCAGCGGAGCACACTGATTGGTTAAACAGCTAAACTCAACGCGACCTTCGGCTAACGGCTGATCGGACAATTTTGGAACGGCCCGTGCATGTTAACGTCACTGTAAATTTTGAAGTTGAAATGTCCAGATTTTCACCAAAACTACGTATTCTTCCCAAAGGTTCTATGACGGGTGTATATATATACTAATTTGAGCTGATTTAATTCATTTTGCCGTTTTCTGACGTGCAAATCCCGTACTCTGTCTTTAATCTTTGTCTCAGATAATGGGTTAGTCCGACAGACCAAGGATCAGATAGACTGAGTGTCTTGTAGACTGCTGGTCTAATACCCAGAGGGTCCGATAGACCACTTCTCAAAAATGGCCCAGTAAACCGATGAACAAAAAGGGCCCATAGACAGTTGGTCTGTGAGATCCTTTTTGATAATGTATTGGATTCTCCATCTATCAGAACCTTTCCAGGTTCAGTCTATCAGACTTTTTTTGAAAAAAAGGTTTAGTGGACCCTTTTTGATTATTGGTCTGTGTTACGCTCGGTCTATTGGACCAGTTTTTAGAATCCCCCCCCCCCCCCGGAACTGACGTGGGGGCCAGATTTACCTCACTCTTATAACAACCGCTCTCACACCATCTCGCCATGTCGCTCGATTCAGGGCATCTTTCTCAAACCAGCCCTTTTGAGGTCCTCCTCCCCCAGCCTTATTCACGTCTTATATGCTCTTCTAAACGGGGTCATACATTTTTTCCTGTTCCAAAAGGTCAAATTCTAGGTTCTTTCGTGTTATGAAATATAGCAGCCGCTCTATTTACTTTACTGTAAAGACCAAAGTTTTCCGTTTTACAAATGTCAAATTCCGTTTTCCCCCGTTTTACAAATGTCATATTCTGTTTTTCTCCGTGTTATAATTTTGCAATTTTCCAACTTACATGTTTGTTGGAAAAAATCTCGAATAACGTCAAGGTTACTAGGCCCATGCGGGTTTTGATTCGGGTTGGGGACATATTTACAGGTAAACCTTGATTTCTTTAGCTTTATTAGGCATGTTTTGGTAAGTTAGTTTAATGTTATTCAATAAATATTAATTTTACTTTTGGGAGAATTTTTAGGCATGATTTTTTTCAGTTTTGTTCAAAATGATCTTGCCCATGTTAACTTCAAATTCTGTGATTTCTGCGGAAAATTCACAACGCGGAAAACTTTTGGTCTTTACTTTTTACCCTATCTGGCCCGGGGGGGGGGGGGGGGGCTAAATTAGCCCCCCCCCCCCCCGACAAACGTCGTCTCGACCATGCCGCCGGAAAAAACGAAATCTTTTTGACGCTCCCCGTCGCTCGCTGACTTTATTATGCCCTCCGACAACGGGCTCGTTACCGCCAATAAACTTTGAAAACGGCAGTTGAAATTTTCATGTAACTTGGTTAAGTAATGTATTATGAAGCGACCAATTGACATCTAGATTGGAGCTTCAAAAGGTTCAAAGGTCCAAAGGTCACCGGGGCCTAAAATATGGTCTGATTCGGCTTATGTTACCGCGATAACTTGAGAGCGGCGTCGTCGATCTGTCATGTACTTGATGAAGTATGCATTATAAGGCACCAATCAACTGATTAGATTTTGGTACCTGAAAGGTGCAAAGCTCAAACGTCAACCGGGCCGTAAAATATGTCTGATTTGGGCTCAGTACCGTGAAAAACTGAGAACGGCCGGTCAGATTTTGCATTTGTAACTCTGTGAAGCATCGTATTGTGAGCCACCAATGAACTGATTAGATTTTGGAGCAGTTCAAAGGTCACCGGGCCTTAAATATGTCTGATTTAGGGCTCGTTACACGATAATTTGAGATCGGCTGTCAGGTTAAGTACTGTATATGAGGCACCAATGAACCTGATTAGATTTGGAGCATGAAAGGATCAAAGCAAAGGTCACTGGGCCTAATAGTATGTCTGATTGGGCTCGCTTACCGCGATAACTTGAGAAACGGCTGTTGAATTTTCAGTAACTTGAGTGAAGTGTGTATTATAAGGCATCAATAAAACTGATTAGATTTTGGACCTGAAAAGGTCAAAGGCCAAAGGTCACCGGGCCCTAAAATATGTCTTGATTTGGGCTCGTTACCAATGATAACTTTGAAGAACGGGTCAGATTTTTAATTGTACTGTGGTGAAGTATGTATTATGAGGCACCAATAAACTGATCAGATTTTGGAGCTCAAAGCTCACCGGGCCGTAAATATGTCTGATTTGGGCTCATTACTGTGATAACTTGAGTATGACTGGTCCGATTTTGATGTAATTTGGGAGAAGTATCTTAATATAAGGCACCAATTTACTGACTCGATTTTGGAGTTGAAAGGTCAGAGATCAAAGGTCACAAGGCCTCATTGGATTTTACTGTAACTTGGTCAAGGGTCACATGGGCTTATGCTTATTCATCTAATTGGTCTTGCTACCATGGTAGCTGGAAGCTTTTCAAATTCCATCAATTGGATGGGAATGCGGACTGCGGAGGCATACCCATCGACTGCGCGCAGTCGAACTGCTCTAGTTTTACCTTTTGTTTGCTATTGTTTTTTCGATGAAATTTGTCGGGGACACTTTTGCGATCATAAACAGCATAATATTAATTCATTTCAACCTGTAAAAGTAAAAATAATCATGCAATTATGATTTTTGGCTGAAAATACAATTTGCATTGATTTTGTACACAAAATCACGTTTTTGAGCAATTTTGGGGTTGACATGCAGGTACAGAAAGTTGCGCAGCGTCGTAACGGTATGTCTGATTTTCACGACAAAGAGAAAAAAGACTTAAAAGTAAACAGCAAGCGACGTGGTCAAGAAATTTTGCGTGGCGGAATGGTCACGAAATTCGTCGAGGGCGGGGGTGGGGGGGTCAATTTGATCTCCCCCCTGCCCCAGTTAATATAGGGTTAAAGGTTAGTGACATGAATGGGAACACTTGAAAATGCCTCAAGAACCAAATGAGTTGAAATATATACCAACTATACACCAGCTGGAGTGGATCTCCCAGCTGGAAGGATTTGTGTCAAATTTGTTTATTTAAGGAAAATCAAGCATGAACATACTAGTATCTTAATTTTATCCGGGGACGATAAAAATAGCCCCATAGAGAGCCACACGGCATGTTTGCCTGTCACAAGGAATATTGACAGTAATTTTAGAATGAGTCAACGTTTAACTACAAGATTTTCACAGGAGAATCCTTGCATAGTTCACTTGATTCTAGAGTAGTTTCAGCCCAAGTTGAGGACTACCCCGAATCATGTCATTTACATAGACCTTTAAAGTAAATGGTTGTGAAAAAGAAAAACGTTTCAGACAGGGAATATTTTCATCAGCATGTACAGCGATATTAAACAAAAACAAAATTGAACACTTCAAGAGTAGTTTCACATTACATTTTTAAGTCCCCATATAATGCATACTGGTGTTCCTGAATGTGTATTTTAATTTACTTTTTGCAGGTAGAGTGCCTTATGGTTATTGTGGTGTTCCTGCAAATGGATAAATCATTTCTCATTCTGCATAGCAGCCAATAACATATTGCATCTCTGCCAGACTAAGTTATTTCATATATCATGTGGGTATTAAAATGTTATTAGCAGGCATGTTTATGAATACCATGTGGTAAATGTGGGATTGTGTAAAACATGTATGTAATGGAATTCATAGCATTGCTACAATTTTTTTTCTTTTTTTCTTTTTTGTCTGTTCCAACAACAAAAAAATAATGTCTGTCATGGGAGATAATTTATAAGCTGGGATATGTTAGTTAATCTCATGTTTGTATTAACCCAGGGCTCCACACTAACTTTTTTGCCTGCTTGCCCGTCGAGCAAGTGAAATTATCATTTTCAGATTTTTTCTTGCCCGAATGAAAAATTTACTTGCCCGATAATAAATAATAAACAAACACATTAAAATGATTTGTCACTAAATTTAAACAATAAGGCTTTTTATAGTATTGGACATTTATTATTTTCATTCTGGGGGTTACAAAAGTTGTGATTTATGAAGTTGAGTCATAAAATCAAATGAACAAAACAATGTTGAAATAGACCTGAACACAAAATTTAGACATATTTTTGTTATTTTTGGAAATATTTTGCTCATTTCACGATCAAAATATTACTTGCCCAATTAGGCAAGTAAAGTTTAACATTTTGAGTTTTTACTTGCCCCACATGAAATTTTACTTGCCCCGGGAAAGTGGGCAAGTGCTAGTGTCGGGCCCTGATTAACCTGTTAAAGACTAGACACAAGATATCTTGTCGCGAGGTCTATGGGAAATGCACTTAAAAGGAAAATCAAATCATCTTCAACGAGTTAAATGTCCTTATATTTGCGTACAATGTTGGTGCCTCAAGCTAAACATCGAAGTATCATTGCTTGTGAACAATTCAATAGCATTGCAAAGTCTCCTAGAGTAGAAAAAAATCTATACTGTCCAGTGTCGATTTATCATAATATACTGTAGTTTATTGGTGAAAATAAAGAAATATACAGCCCTGTTTATTTTGTCAGTTTATATATGGTTCTATAAATTACATTATACATGAGTGCTGCTTACTTTGCCAAATCTACAGTTCAAATAATGTAGAAGATCCATACCAATAATCTTTTGTGTTGTGTGTTTATTACAGAGGGGAATCTTCTTCATTAGACAGTCAGTACTTATCCAACGGTGATCTATTAGATGTTGATCCTGCTACGGATCACCAACATCAGGTACGTTTGTTTGCATGACACAGGGGTGTCGATCCTTGGGGGGGGGGGAAGGGGGGGCAGTGCCCCTTGAAAATATTAGGATGGGGCAAACATATCGTAATGCAAGAATATGTTTAAAAACCATGGAAGGCACTACGAAACCATTACACGTAAAAATACTTCTAAACATACACAATTTTCAAGCACTGCTAAAATTTACATTGCAATTTATTTTGCGCCCCCCCCCAATAATTCATAAACTTGAAAAATTCATGACACAATATGCAAGAATATGTTTAAAAAACTGTGCAATGTACTGCAAAACCACTAAAAATAAACATACTTCTAAAGTTCTAAAGATACTCATATTTCAAGCGTCGCAAAATTTACATTGCAATTTGTTACGCCAAGCTGAAAATATTGACATGTGTTTTTATTAACCCCCCCCCCCCTTATATAAAATCCAAAAAATAGATCAGTGCCACTGGAATGGCATGTTAAACCCATTGCCTCCCAGATTGTGATGTTCTCATAGAGTTAATACATGGCACACATATGTCCTGTTAGAAGCAGGTTATTTCATTTTATTACTATCCAATCCATGGTTTGTATCACAAAAGGCATACAACATGCAGTAACTTGCAATAGTGAATGGTGATGATACACAATTTTTTTACACCCATGTGAAGTCATAAGATAGAAACATACAAACATACAGAAAATAGAATAATTAAATGGTAAGCAAGAACAGAAATCTTGATCAAGATTTGTTGATTGTTGATACTATGTTTTGTGATATCTCAACTGCTTATTTCCAAATTTTAACTCTGAATGTGCCGAGCATATTTGAAAAGTGCCACATTTAACAACGATCAGAATGCAATGGCAACTTCACACAGCTTTTTATATAATCAACTGTTGGATGTAAACCTTGTAGATAAAGTGTACCCTTATATGAGAGAGGGAAATTCAAAAAGTCATACAAAACTTTTCATCTGGAACAAGGTGCTGTATTTGAAGAGTTTGATTGCAAAACAGGTTGACTCCATTTTCCACTAAAATTGAGTTATTCTTTGTAAATGACATGATTGCGGGTAGTCCTGAACTTGGGGTGAAACTATTCTAGAATCAAGTAAACTGCGCAAGGATTCTGCTGTGAACATTTTGTAGTGAAAAGTTGACTCGTAAAATAATTTCTATGAGTATGCCTTGTGACAGATAAATCTGTAGTGTAGCTTGTTATGGGCTCTATTTATATCGGGGCTCAGACAAACAAAATGCTAGTATGTTCATGCTTGATTCGGCTTAATTTAACAAAGTCAAGATAATCCTTCCACCCAGGAGATTCACTCCAGCTGGTGTGTCCAATAATGTATCATACCTGCCAACCAGTAAGATTTTATCTGATTTAGTAAGATTTTTCATCATCCAAGTCCACAGAATAAGATTTTCTGATACATAAGTAAGATTTTGTTGAAAAATGGACCGTACACTTTTACTGTGTGATTTCTACAGTTTTGTCAGACAGTAAGATTTTTACCTTCACTTTACATAAGAATAGGATTTTTGATCTGTATCGGGAAGATTTTACATTTCAAAAGGCTGGCAGGTATGATTTGAGAGGCTTTTTTTTTCTCCCGATCATGTCCCTGCCCTTAAACACCAGCACATTTACCACCTACCCACCTGGCAATAGTATCAAATTTGAAGCCAAATTCCACAAGCAAGTATAAAATATTTCAGGTTTTACTTTTATTTTTTCATAGGTGTGTGTACAAACTCATGCAAAGAAATGGATTTTTCTCTAAAGTTACTAAAGTGGAGGTAACCCATCTTTGGGATAAAACTCTTAAAGTATAGGTTTGGTCGATCAGACGAAATTTTTGTCAATCTTCAGAAAGTATTCTATTGTCACCCAAACACCAGAAAACAACATCAAACCTCCTGACAATTGTTTATAGTGACAAATTATGATGTTTAAATTAAAGAGAATACATCAGTTGCTGGTTGAGATGGAAAATCTTCATCAAAATTTTCACATGTTCATTTGTTTCCAGGTGAAGTAAATACATTCATTATAATGTGGGAACTAATTACTTTATATGCAATAACAATAGTTGAGATTGGCAAGTTTGAATAAGCCGACTGAGGTCAACTCAGTTGCCTGCAGTGGAAATGGCATAGCCCACAATTATTTCTGCTGAAGTGAAGTACTTTGTACAGGCAGCTACCCAAGGCGAGCGATTAGTAAGTCAAGAGAGATTATTTGTATCCAATAAACGCAACAAAACGTGCAGCCAATCGAAGTTAACTCAAGTCGGTGGTTATCTTGTTGCATTTCAACTTTAGACTACTCTCCCGATATGAGTGACATTTCTAAGAATACCATTCTGTTCATCAGAAGTTGAAAGCAGCTGATATCAAAAATGATGTGTTCGCAAGAATTCAACACACTACTGTTATTCTCTTAAAAACGCGAGGGAGCATCTAGCAGTATGTACAATTAGCTATGGGAAATTTGTGGGTCCCTCCCCCCTCCCCCGCCCCACCCCCCCCCCCCCCAAAAAAAAAAAAAAAAAAAAATAAATTAAATAAATAAAAAAATAAAAATAAAATAAAAAAAATAAAAAAATAAAAAAATAAAAAAAATACATTATGAGTGAATTTCTGAAAAATTGGAGGGTTTCAGAGCAAGCAATTTTCAGGGCATTGACAGATCATATAGGTGTATCTGAAAAAAATATAATTGCAAAGAATTTCATTTTTTGCCATGTACCAAAACTATACCTTGGCTTTAACTGATCCTATTCTTTCTCTATTCCCCACTCTGTATTTCCAGGGAAGCCATTCAATGCCTACCACTCCAGTATCTATGTCAAACAGTGGCACGGTCATATTACAGCATGGAGCTCAGACACAAGGCAATCAAGTAAGTCATGTTCTGTTGGGCGCACAACAATATTACTGTAAAACCGGAATTTTTTGTGTGTATATTTAACTTTCGTGAATTTCGCAAAAATTCAAAATTTGTGAAAGTAAAATGCACGCGAAAGCTAGTGTCTAATGTTACAAAAGTTTTTGAAAACCATACAAGACTGCGTACTGTACAAATCAAATGACTCGAGATACAGTAGGCGGTCACTTATGACAGCCGCAATGCATTTGTAACGTTACATTTGATAAAATGGTGTTTCAGAGGCACTAAAACCAATTTATTTCTGTAAATTGTTGTGTGATAATTTATTAATAAAACACCCAAATGCTTTTTTCTAACAATTTACTTATATATTTTTTATGGTCAGAGTGATTCGCGAATCTTTCATGCATGCGAAATGGCTGTCAGTTCCTTTTCATGAAAGTTTCATGTTGCGAAAGTATAGTGTTATAAAGTATTCAATTAAAAAAAGTGGTCTCCACTTGCATTGAAAGTTATCAAATATAAATTGGCACCTACAAGTAATTCATCAACATCATATTTAAATCTCAACCTTCCTATTGAAGACCATCTCTTACTCATTTGAATAAAATAATACATTCATGTATGTAAAACAGAGAAGGAGAAAGAGGGAGGATAAAAAATTGTCCGATAGGCACCTTACTGTGGAATAGTTATTATGATATATTAATTGTGAAGACTAGTATAAGTGTGGTTAAATAGAAAGTTCACCCTGATGCCAAGTTGGTTTTAAAGTGATAGGCTAACATTATGGAGCTTCAATTTAAAAAATTGTCAAATTTTGATATCTGAACTACATAGTAGTGTTCATATGGACAAATAAACACCCTAGAATAAAAAAAGTTTGGAAAGTTATACTGCCAATGGCAAGTTATGCATGAATAAACAATTAAAACTTGGGGCGAGTTTAAATAGCCTATGTGTACACACAGTAAGTCTATGGGAGAAAATGGGCAGGTGAATCCGATCAACTTACGATTTTCACTTTTTTAAAGCACTAAATAATCATTTTGAAATATAATTTTTTCAGGGCATCATTTTTAGACCTTATCAAAGACAATGTTAGCATGGGGAATCATGTAGCTCAGATTTTTTTAACTGTGGTAAATGTTAGCCAATACCTTTAATAAATTCAGAAAAATGAGAGAAACATATTAATCGAAGTTTGGTGATAAATCACCAAAGAGTAAGAGAGTTATGAAGTTTCAAACTTTTGATTTTGTGATGTCACGTGCGAGCAGCTCCCCATATGTCATGTAATATAAATTCCATGAATTGCCATTTGTTAATAGAAGCATGTATGAAGTTAATTATGTTTCTGATTATATACGGTATTGAATGCCCATGTTAAATCGTTTTCAATTTTCTGAGGAAATGGCACTTTCCATAAATTTATATTACATTCACAAATGGGGTAGTTGCTTGCATGTGATGTCACAAATATAAAACTCTGTAATTCATTGATGGAACCTTCATTAAAGGGAGAAGGCACCGGCAACTAACAGGCATAAGTTAAGAAATAAAGAGGCATTGAGAGTATTGTGGGAATTATGATATATGGTGATAAAGACAGCCTAAATAAGGGCTACTGTCTGACACTCATACTCAGCAAGGCCCTATAAATTAGTTAATTTGTGTTTATTTTAGGTCTGTGCAAGCCTTATCTTAAGATAAACTTGCAGAAACAGTCATAGGGGGGAGGAGCTTATCGATTCAAACAGTGCATACATTACTACGGCGTGACTAACACACGTCGGGTGGCATGTATCTGTCATGCTTGGTCGGTTTCAGCAATGTGTACGTGCGATCTGATTGGTTGGCAAGAACTCAAATGTTTTCTTAACTTATGCCTGTTAGTTGCCGGTGCCTTCTCCCTTTAACCCATTGCAGGTGATTTGATTTCACTATAACATGCATTTTCCATAGACGCCAACACGAGTTAACTTGTACTTAGTCTCCAACGGGTTAATAGGGAACTCTCATTTTTCTGCTTTTATTAAAATCGACTAAATGCCAGGGTGGATTTCCCCTTTAAGTGGGCTGCAGTGGAATGAGTTATGAATCCCTTCATTGTTTCCTCCCGTTCTACAGTTCCAAACAGCTACAGTCGTCAACTCAGCAGGACAAGTGGTCTACACACCTGTCATACCACAGGGAGTGGTTACACCACAGGGAATAGTAACACAGGTAACATCATCTCCTCCTCCACATCCATCTCTTCCTCTGCTCTCAGCTTTCTCTTCATTTGTCTCTTCCACCTCCTTTCCCAGGACGAAATTCCAATTGGATACCAATTGAAGATCCCAATTGAAGATCCCAATTGAAATACCAATTGAGTATATGGAAAATGAAACAATGGGTACCAATTGAAACCTATTGGCAATTGGTCCCAATTGGAAACTGGTCCCATTGGTAATTGCGGGGGGGGGGGGGGGGGAGGTACTTGCCTTATAAGCTAAATGGGAGTGTGCCGCTCTAATAGGTGACTTTTTGTGCAAAAAAATCCTTGAACATGAGTATGGCTTTTGGGGAAAATCCTTAAACATGCATGGGTCATGATTTTGAAATTTTATGATTTACACTAGATATTTTCGCCTTTTTCATTGCTAAAATGCAGAAAAATGCCACTTTTCGTAATAAAAAACCTTAATAATAGGTACCATTTTCTGCCAAAATGACCCAGGTTTTTCGACTTCAGCGGCACACCCCCGTCGGAACAAAGAGTGTCAAGACAAAAAATAAACACTGTTGGAGCTTTATTTAGTGACTTAGAGGTAAATCCTAATTTCATGCATACATTAGCGTAATTAATTAATGTGAAATTATTTCCGGGTAATTAACCATACAGTTACATTACATCTTGGGTGACATGCATGCCGATTTTTGGCGCGATCACGCAGTCAATGGCCGAGAGTCCCGGGGGGGGGGGGGGGGGTAATCCGACCCACCCCCAGCTGAGAGATGGGTCTAAAAGACCCAGCTATTTTAGGGTTAACCACTGCTTTCTGATCTGCCTTTAGCCCTGCTTCCTGATCTGTCTGCACCTCTGCCTCCTGATATGCCTGTACCCTGCCTCTTTTTCTGCCCCCTTGCTATACCTAGTGCAAGAATCCAGAAACCCGACCCGTGATAGCCCGCGAACCCGTTAAAATAGATAGCGGGTTGGATAACCCGTTAACTCACAATTTAACCTGTTGGTGATATATAAATAATTGTCAGGAACTGATGGGAAGAACTAGGGGTCTCACAATCACGAGTCCCGACTGCCGAATTGTCAATTATGTGTGTCTTAGTCTTACTCATCCTTGTAAGACAAAAGAAAACCTTATGAAGGAAATACACAAAGTATCATAACATTCATCATCATCATTCATCAGACATCAGCCATTTTCTGTGGACTGCTGGACGAAGGCCTCAGCATATTTGTGCCACAATTCCCTATCGCTTGCTTTGTAGAACCAATTTGCTGTTCCCCAGTAATAAGTCCAGCAAAGTAACTGTCCAGCTCATCCCAGCTCATAAATCGTATTTAACATTATGAGTAAAGTCAAATAACGATAACTTGAATGAAATAATACGTTTGCGGCTATGATCCATTTTGATCATCACTAAACTTATTGTGTTTTTTTCTCTGCAATCTTCATTAGAACTTAGAATTAAGAAACAAAACCCAGTGTAAGGTTACTAAAGTAAACAGTGAACAGAAAATTCTATACAACAAGGTAATCCAACTTTCAAATGTGCGTTATCGGGTCACGATGAGCCCGATGGGCTGAAATACCCGCCGGGTTGGGTCAACCCGCAGGCCCGCCAAACCCGCAACGGATCTGGGTTACAGCACTAGCTATACCTTCATCTCCTGCCACTCCACCTCTCTTTTCCTTCATCTATCCTGCTCCCTATGTTATCTGCCCCACTTCTCCCATCTCTCCATTGCTAATACTTCCACTCTTCTACCTCCTTTCTCTTCCACCTCATCTTTACTTGCTCTCATTTCTACGACTCCTGCTGTGCTCTCCACCCAGTGTGCTTTCTCCTCCCATCCTTTCTTTTCCTGTCCACCGTTTGATAGTTCCTTAGCATCCTGCTTCATCTCCACTGTCTCCTACTGCTTCGCTTCCTCGTCTTCCCAGTTATCATTAACCCTTCTTTTGCATCCTCCAATCATGCACTACTCCTCTACTATTCACATCAAACTGTAGGTGGTCATTTTCAAACAATCATTTTTGACTATTTGAGAGTCTTCAGGGCCCATATCTTCCCACTTGGAGGTTATGAATGCATGATGATTATCATATTAGGTGTAATGTAGGACCGGCATGTGTCAGTTTGATTTGAATTCTACAATTGGACAAATAATTATGATTAAAAAACGGTGCGTGAGTGACACGACAAATTTTGGACATGGGTGTCTGACCATTATCTGTTATGGTAGGATTTGTACCGAAGTAGTTATCCAAGAGTACCATGAGTCCTAAAACATGTGCATAATTAGATTACCTATCTAACATATGGCCATGCGTCGTGAAGTGGGGCCTGCTTGCGTTTCATTGGCAAGTTTTGAGTGTCACGCGACATTCTGGACTTAAACCTCTATAACTTTTAAACTATACATGCCTGCATAGTAAAAGTATATATTTTCTGAAAGGAAATAGTCTCATCTTTCCATTTATGGTCACTAAAATGAAGTGGGGGCCGGTATAAAGGAAATATGAATCAAAATATTCTGAAAAGTGGGGTTAAAAAGTATGGTCACTTCAAAGTAGCCTCAAATCTACATCAAATCACCTACCCACAAACCAAGCACATTTTTGTAAAGTACAGATAATTTCCAATCCAACAAGACCAAACTCACAGGGATACCCCCAGTAGAACTATTTTTATGACTTTGGGAGCAACGGATATCAAAATTTGCGTGAAAAATGTATAGATATTACATAAATTCATAAAGAAAGCACAAAGTCGACTTGGAGGACTTATTATTGTATCTGTTAACCCACAAAGAGATATTTTTTAATGCAGAAATAATATCTTTTCATAATTAGCAAAATTTTTATGGTAACACTTGCTAAAACATTTTTTTTCTGAGTTGTATGTTTGGCTTACTGTGTCCTACATGTATTTAGTACACTAATCAAACTTATGAAGTAATTAGTTAATTGAGTGTAATTTCCTAAATTCAACTGCTATAGAAATAATTAGGGTTTTATTTTAAAGAGTGTTACATGAGCTTTAATTTGATATATAGAGTTAATGATATATTGATTGTTTAGATACAGAAAAGACCAAATAAACCTTGGATACACGTTCTCCCATAGACTTAACACAGTACCGTGTCCCAATGCAATCTCTATGGCCCAATTTGCTCCACCCCCTCCTAAAGGGACTTTATTAATCATAATTAACTTAATTGAACTCTGATGAAATAAAACTTGGAATCACTTGAAAGAGTAATAAATAAGCTTTAGTTTGATATATAGTTCAGTGATATTAGTGATTGTTAAGATATAGAAAAAACAAAATGAACCTTGGCCCTATTTTCTCCCATAGACTTAACATGGTGCCGTGTCCCAATCTCCGTGTCCCAATTTGCTCCACCCCCCACCATCGTGTACTTAATCAGTCATAATTTTATTAATTGAACTCTGATGAAGTAAAACTTGGTGTCATCGTAAAGCTTAATAAATTTGCTTTAAAATGAGAGGTAACTTGGAAGAATTGAATCACATTTAGGTACTCTAACCATTACAAACATGTCAGATTTCCCTGAAATATGAAACGGCTCCACCCTAGAGCAGGCCCCAATTCACGACGCATGGCCATATGTAGTCACAATCAACCATTCCCTCTCTCTGGCAAATGGTCCCCCCTTACATACCGTGAGTGACACAACAAAATGCAAAAATACCCACATTAACATTAATTACCCTTGTACTAAATTCACCGTGTTACGACATATGATAAATTATTTTTTGTAATTTTCATGGAAAACTATCATCTAAAATATCTAGTTTCAAAAAATATTGAAGCCTATTGATTTCTTGCAAGTTTTAATTTTCACCCTCATGTCCACTTTTGTTTGAAAATGGGAAGGTGTCATGATGACACAGTATTCACCACTCCAGTACTAGGTAATCAGCAAACAAAATTTAGGCCTATTAGAAATTACTGTGTGCTGACGATTTTTCGAAATATAACCTTGTGTTTCAGTGGTCCTGTTTACATGTAAAATCAGATTTGCATTCAAATGTACTATTTACTGAATACTAACAAAAACATTGTCTTTTTAATGTGTGCTTCAAAACAACATCAGTTTTTGAACATGTTCTGGAATTCTTTGTCAGTTCAATAGGGTAACTGTATCTTTTGGCACATGCTTGGAAAAAAAATCAAAATTTTCAGGTTTGAAATCAGACATTGAAGTGGTCCCTCTTGATGATGATTTTAACAATGAAATCCAAACATTGAGGGAGCTTGTTCCACAGCTATACTGCCCCCCCCCCCCCCATCGACAAAAGGGCATGACTGACATTTTTGACATTTTTGAGTTATATAGTGTAGGGGGCTCAGTACATCATGTTTAACATGCAGAACAAAAAAATATTAATTAGAAGTGTCCCTTTGTCTCATAATACGCTTGTTAACATGACGCTGAATAGGGCTTTACATGTTGAACAAAATACATTTTGCTCATTATCTCCAAAACACCAAAATGTCAGTTATGCCCTTTTGTCATCGGGGGGGGGGGCAGTATAGACCTGTCCATTTTGGGAATGAGACATCACTTCATCCTCCAAAGCTGGGGGGCTTCCAAGAATATAACAAAAGTTGAGTATATTTATCTATGCAATTCTTTAGTTCAGGAACAGCTCTAAACCTTGGTTAGTGTTTTATCTTTGGATTAGCTCTTGAAGTCCCCCCCCCCCCAGGTCCCAGCTATGACGCACATCCAGGATTGGCAATTTCCCGGGAAATACCTGAATTTCCCACCCAGGTGGGAAATACTGAGAAATACCGAAAAATACTGGAAAATACCTGGGAAATACTGGGAAATGCGTGGGCGATACCTAGCAGTGTACTCTTGAAGTTGTATGAAGTTGTACAAGGTCAACTAAAAAGGTCATTTATGCCCTTCATTTGGGCTCTTCTTACACCAATCCACCTTGAACTGATAAATTTCAAATGAAAAGACTGTTAAAAACCTCTGTTCAATTTTGATAATTTAATTCAGTGTTATTTCACATACTGTACATTATTCAGGTGTTACATGTAGCTTTTTTGTGGGGTGTGGCCCTCATCTTGCTGAATAGGACAAATCAAAATCTGTCTATGGGGTATGCTGTTTTAAGTGTTCTGGACTTATGGAACAATTCAGATATTTGCAGACTGAAATGACTGAAAACAATTTCTAAAACAAAAGCAGGTGATTTTAAAATTTTCCTACTTTTAGTATTGGTTTGGCTGTGTAGAAAATTTGTCCAACCAATTAGAATGAGTTCCTAGTTCCCCATCATCAGTTAGTTTTTTTGTTGTATTTTGTGTTTAATCACACTTACTGAACAACAATCTCTACATTTTTGAGTTATTATCCTTCAAGAAATGAATTTTTTTATAGTATTTCCCGTTTTTGTCAAAAATAGCAAGGCGGTATTTACCACCCGGTATTTACCGGCCAACCCTGCGCACATCACATTTTTTAAATCGAACAGGTATATACTGTTCAGATAAAACAAAATTAAAAAAAATCATTGTATTACTCCAAGAATCCTCTTAGTACTTAACTACTCTTGAGACGTGTGTTCTCACTTCATTTCTCCACTTCTTCCCACGAAGCCCTTATCTGGTGACGTTCACCTACACAGTAAAAAAGCCGCCTCCCGCCAGGTGGTGCCCATTGTTCACGGGTCGACGCCCCTTTCCCAGATTGGTATCCCTCATGCCCAGAGCGCCATCCAGCACACGCCGGGGGCGATGCCCATCAGTCAGAGCGACGTCCGGGTTGCCATGGCGGACGCGGCGGAGGTCAACGACCTGCTGAACAAGAGGAAGCCCAAGAGGGGTGTCTTACCGAAGCACGCCACCACGGTCATGAGGTCATGGCTCTTTCAACATATCGTGGTAAGAGACTGCATCTGTTGTTTATAGACCCATTGGAGACGATTTGATTTCAATACAGAAAGTATTCTCCATAGAGTGCACCCTGAGATATCTTGTTGGATTGAGGGTGTATAGCTGTGATATTAAAGGGAAATGAAACCCAGACATCTACTTGCATTCAGAGAATGCATAACAATAAGTGAAAGAAAATGGCAAAAGTTTGGACAAATTTGACTGAAACGTTCAAGAATTATAAATGTTTGAAGTTTACATAATCCTTATGTATGGAGGATTCTTAAATTGGCAATACTACCACTTTTTAAGATGAAAGTGTGGAGAGCTCTCCATTGGTTTTGTACACAAATTTTCACAAATTTATGTTTTTCTGAAATGTTAGTTGTGAAGGTAATCAAATTCTTCCAGAAAACATGTTCAAATCATTTTTGCTGGGACATACTTGTACAACAAGTAAGAGGCAATCAGATATTTCATAAAAAAAAATGAGAATAAGTGAAAATTTGTGTACAAAGCCAATGGGGATTCTCCACACTTTCATCTCAAAAAGGGGTAGAGTTGCCAATTTAAGAATCCTCCATAACAACGATTAAATAAACTTTGAACATTCATAACTCTTGAACAGTTCAACCAATTTGCTCGAACTTTCACTGTTGTGTTTCTTTTATTGTTCTGTATTCTCTGAGTACAAAGATGTCTGGGTTTCATTCTGCTTTAATTCTACTTTGCTTTAATTGATCACACAATGGTTGTGATCTGTGAAATTTAAAGCATAATGAATTCCTCTTTTACTCAGCCAAATACTATAAATTACTTGCTTCAAAATTTTCACTTTTACATTGTTTTAACAAAACTGTTGTCAAGGGCTGTTTTTCAGTATTTAGTGGAGGCAGTGAAGCTTATGGAGGAGTTACATTACATGTATAAGTTATTTTGCAAGACATTCCGAGTTCAAGTCCATTGACAGTATTTTTTTTTCTATGAGTAATGTCATGATATTCATAACTCTATGCAGCCATGTTTTTTCTCATTCTCCTTTTAATAATATTTTATGAGGTAGTGTGTTTGCTTAATACCTCAGCATTATTTTGTATATGGTGGCACACGCTATGATTCTGAGAAATTAACATTTGAATAAAAACTAATTGCTTGTACATTTTCTTTTTCCTTCCAGCATCCGTACCCAAGTGAAGATGAAAAACGAATGATAGCAGCTCAAACAAACCTAACTATGCTTCAAGTAAACAACTGGTAAATACACTATTTTTTTAATGTATTTTTATTGTATCAGTTAAAAATGTGACGAAAGTGTGCGTGATCCGAATTCTGAATACAGCCCTGATTTTTTTTTCTCAATAACCTTTTTTTATGCCT
>JZLH01S0019826.1:8882-19449 GCA_001188425.1 Eucidaris tribuloides | reverse complement strand
ATATGTCTGATTTGGGCTCATCACCTGTGAATAACTTTTGAGTATGACTTTCCGATTTTGCTGTAACTGGGAGAAGTATCTTATTAGCATTCAATTTACTGATTCGATTTTGGAAGTGAAAGGTCAGAGTCCAAAGGTCACCAGGGTTAAATATGGTCATTTGGCTCGTTACGCGATAATTGAGCGGCTCCTAAATTGGATTTTACTTTAATTTGGTCAAAGGTCACAATGCTTATCATTATGCTTAATTATCTAATCCGTTCTCTCTACCATGGTAACTTGAAGCTTTTCAAATTACATCATTGGATGCGAGTGCAGCTGGGCGGAGGACATACATCGACTCGCGCAGTCGAACTGCTCAGTTTTAAATTGATCTTTCGTTGTCTTAGCATCTTACACTAATAACTTTTAATTGTATGCAGTACAGAAAGAAACCTAATATTTATAATTTGTTTAAAAACAAATACATCCATTGCATACTAAGTACTATGACCCCCATTTTCAGCCCTAAAAAGCTGTTATGATGCATATCACTTTTGACAATCTGTCATTCCAGGGCATCTCAATGTTTTTTGCTCGTCGGCTGTACCAGAGACTGCCTCAGTCTTTTTTCCTGTAAAAATGCCTTATTTTTCAGCCCCCCCCCATTTTAATTTAACTTGTGGTGGGACATATGTACCACAGGCCTGCCAACTGTCCGTATTTTTGGCAAAAGAAAACACACTTTTAACTCTTAACGTGCCGAAGTCTCAGATCTGCACCAGATAATACACATAAAGTCCATAGAGGTTTAAATCCTCTGGCATGAGTTAACTCATGTGTTGAATTATGTCCCCATTTTGAGAATATTTGTCGACAGTAATGTATGTTGAAGGAGAATGTCATTATTTTTCAAATTTTTACCCCATCTTGTCTGTATTTCTTAGGTTTTGTGGTTGGGCGAGGGGGGGGGGATGTGGTTATTCATTAATTCAGAAAATTCGATGAAATATTGTAATTGGCCACGTTATATGTTTTATACTTCCTTTGGAGGATGGGGGAGGGAGTCGGTGAAAACTTTTTGTCGGAATGTATCCACACACACCATTGACACAAACTTGTGATGGGAAAATAACAGTTCTGGTATATTGGAACCTTGAAGTTTTGAAGTATACTTGGATTATTTAAGACAATTGATCAAAATTTTAGTTCCTTATAAACAAATATATATATATGAGTTAATAACCAGATGAAAACAGTTTGATTATGCAAATTAGAATGGGATATCTCATTCGCCATCTACAATGGGTTGAAGTTGGTATAGTAAATTGTCATCTAGCTCAGGATGATGAGTTGAAACTTCAAAACATTTGATGCTATTCTCAAGAGTTACAGAATCTCACACTATACTCATGTCTCCATCAGAACGTATTGTTTTGTATATTTTTTTCATTTTTGCAGGTTTATCAATGCAAGGCGGCGTATCTTACAGCCCATGTTAGATGCCAGTAACCCAGATGCGTCATCTAAAAACAAGAAACCCAAGAATCAGAATCGACCTTCGACTCAGCGGTTTTGGCCTCAGTCCCTCGCACAACTAGGTCAGACAACGACAATCACACAAACCAACGCGGGTGGAAGTCACAGCAACTCAATAGACAGTAGTAGAACAGGTATATAGCAAGTTTTGTCCTTTTCTTGAGGGGTGGGGGAGGTCGATGCCATGGGGGGGGGGGAGTTGGGTTGGGGTTGGATGAGGAGAGGATATTGGGTTGAAATGGTTCAGGCCTTCAACTGGTCCTACCTTTTCTCACTTTTTTGTGAATATCCTAATTTTCCTATTTTTCCCATAAAATCCTTATTTTCCCACTTTTTCGTAATAAAAACAAACAAATGTTTGATAGGGTTAATATTTGTTTGAAGTTCAGTAGTTTTTACAGGTTGTTGCTGAAAGTACTGTAACTACCGTCATCACCTGTTTGTGAAGGAAAATTTGTTTCGGCGGATTTCTGCTTTTTCGCCAATCTTAGAATTTGTTTTCCGCATATTCCGCCATGTTTCCATTTTCTTTGGGGTTACTTCTCCAAATACTACGTAGAAAATATCCTACTTTCCTCCTACTTTGGTGGATTGAATCCTACTTTTCTCCTAATTTTTCAACCAAGCAGAGTTGAAGGCTAGAATGGTTATGGCAGGAGTTGCTATTGCTTGTAGGGTTTGGATGGAGGAAGTTGGTGTGTATGTTGGGAGATTTTGCAGATGGTTTGGGATTTGCGGCTCTGTTTACCAGCGGTTAATGTGATATGATGCAGTTTAGTCTGATTTGATATTTTCTATTCCTTTATATGTCTTTTTTCCAGTATTGACCAAGGAAGATAAATCCACATATCATTTTCAATGTGAAATTGATGTGATTCATGGTATAATTCCTTGATAAATTCACCCTTTCCTTTCTTGGTTTTGCATCTCTGTGATTTTATTTCTTATTTTCTGTGTTGATAGAAGAAGCTGAAGCCACGGCCGCACTCAGTTCAGCCGCAGTCGGCAGTCTGGGGGGTGTCCGGCATGAAAGTCTGTCGCCGATGTTGGGTGTACGGCAGGCCTCCTCTTCACCGTCATCATCACTGGATGAAATTGGACCAAACGGAGACAGGAGTATCCGTGGCAATGCTGATGATGATGATGATGACGACGACGATGATGATTTGTCGACAAACCTAGAACTTGGTAGTGACTCGGGTATGGTAGATTGATAAGTGAACCAGTGTCAACGCAAGGAGGGACCAAAGTGGCTGGAATTATATTTCAAATATCTGAAAATGCAAGTGATGCCCATCTGATCAGCAGACCTGGTTTCTGATAGACTGAAATAGGTAGTGGTTTGTTTTGTAAGGGACCAAAAGTAAGCTGTCTTTTTTGAGATAGTACTTCAGAGAATGTCAAATGAAATTGGATATTAGGAGTGACAGACAGATTTTGGGCACTTTAGAGATCTTGCACTTGTATTGTGAAACAGGTGTAGATATGATGATGATGATGATGATGATGATGATGATGATGATAAATCATGATGGTGGTAGTGGAGGTGATAACAATGATGAAATTCAGGCAAATGACTCTTTTCTAAGTTTGAATATTCACTCATATAACAGACACTTTAAAAACAGAATCAACACTGGTATTGATTTGATCTCACAGGTGTACAATCTTGAAACACGTAATACAATGTGTCCCAGAAAAAAGGAAACCGAGATTGATGAGGATATTTTTATATCTCAATAACAAATATGACAAGAAAATCGTACATGGTTGGAAAGCATATTTTCTTTTCTTTAATTTGACACCAGTCACAGAGATTCCCATTCACGCATGGCTGAGCAAAGACAATAACAACGAACACAGTCATGAAATCATTTGCACGAGCAAATTTGAAATTCAAACTGTCATGCTTGAATGTATTCAGAATATCTTTGACATTGAAGGACATCATTGAAAAGCCGATTTTATCTTCTTTCTTATGATACCATATTTGTGAAAAATAAGCAATGTATCAGTGAGAAAAAACAATTTGAAAAGATGCTTGTTTTCAGAAATGTTCCAAAATGCATTTATTAACCCTGTTTCCTGGATTTGGCAGCCAGCAACCAAGAAATTACCTTGTGAACATGACTCGGAGCCTATTGTTGTGCCCGAGTAAAGATATTGTGTGAAGTCAGCTGTGCGTGAATCTTATTGTTCAGCACGCTTCAAGTTGCTCGAAATGGATTCATTCTAAATATCACGCTTAAACAGGCATGTTTTAATTGTACTTGTTCTCCAGCAAACATTCATTTTTTATGCATGAGGTGTCAGATAAAAGAAGAAATTATGAATTTTTATATCATGCTTTTGTTTCTTAAAAACATTTACATTTACTACCATGAAAATGCACTCAAAGATGGAATATGCGCATGCAAATGAAATTGTGGTAGCACCAATATTTTAATTCAATAATGCGTGAACGGTGAATTATAACTTATGTATCAAATGAAAGAAGAGGAACAGAGCTTTACAATCATACCTAATTCATTGAAGAAATTATTCATTATGATAGATTATTTTTGCAATGAAATCCGGTTTCCTTTTTTCTGGGACACACTGTATATATAGGAGTGTATGGCACTGATACATTAGGCACATGCATTCCAGTAGTTTTACATGACAATAGTAAGCAGACCATATACTGATTTACATTACAGGGTGTGATGGAGACATTTATTCCATTAATGCATGGAGTGACACATTGACATTTTTGCGAAGTTAAAAATTCATCGGCGGTCATCTGAATCAGCATATCAGTCCATGCTGTGCGAAAACACAATTTCGAGAAAATCAAGTCAAAGTCCAACTTTATATTCCCACTGTTTGTGGTAAGCCATTGCAGATATTAATTCTTAGATAAAATCATGACAGGGATGATTAGGGTCTTTTCGAAAAAGCAGTGTCTTTGTTTTCACTGAAAATCAGGAATTGGGCGAGAAATCGCAAAAGAGCTACACTCATGTATCTTTGGTTTTGGGACAAGCTTTTCTCTGTGCCACCACCCCACACACAATAGACACTTCTGACCGCATGTATCATACGCTCAGTCAACCAAACTGTTGTATGTCTCAATTTGTATGCAAAGTCAATGTGCACACATACAACAGTTTTCTGGCTGCATGTATCATACAAGAGGTCAACCGAATCGTTGTACGTCTGTGAGTTACAATTTCAATGGGAAAAGCACAAATTTAATTGATACGTCCTGGGATTAAAACATTGCAATACCTTGAAAGTTAAAATTGTTATACCATGGAACATTCTCCAGATATAGTATGAGACTTCTACTTTCATTTCAGCAGGAAATTCAAAATCATCAGTATTTTGATCCCAAATCGACATATATGATGATCCGGATGATCGTTGAAGAATTAGTCACCTAATTGTATTCAGCGTCATGAATATATCTGCAATAGAGGATTACCACCTTTTTAAGGGCACATGAAAGTCAGGATATACATGTCGCTTTATTTGATCTTACCCATTTCTCATCAAAAATTTTCAGCAAGTATTATATTGTCATGCCACAGGCCAGACATCCAACTTAACCAAAATATTTAAAATGACCTTGCAATTTTTGTCGAGCCCACCGAGGTGGAGGGGAGACTAAGGGATCACTTTGGCGTCTGTCCGTCCGTCCGTTACGCTTTCAAAAACTTGAATAACTTTGTGCTAAATACTCTAATTTCAATGAAACTTGGATGGAAGCTTAATCGTACAGACTTAGAAATTTAGAAGTATGTGAAGGTCACCACAAGGTCAAAGGTCACTGGCAGGGGTCAATGACCTTTTTGAGCCCAATGTGAAATTTTTTGAGCAAGTTTCGTTTATGGCCCATAACTGGCAGGTCACTGGCAGGGGTCAATGACCTTTTTGAGTCCAACGTTAAATTTTTTGAGCAAGTTTCGTTTATGGCCCATAACTTTGCCTCCATTTGCCCAATTGAGACCAAAATTGGGTAGTAGATGTCTTATAGGGAGCTGAAGGTCACCACAAGGTCAAAGGTCACCAGCAGGGGTCAACAACCTTTTTTGAGCCCAACGTTAAGTTTTTTTGAGCAAGTTCTGTTTATGGCCCATAACTTTACTCCCATTTACCTTAATTGTGACCAAACTTGAGAGATAGATGTCTTATAGGGAGCTGAAGGTCACCACAAGGTCAAAGGTCACCAGCAGGGGTCAACAACCTTTTTTGAGCCCAATGTTAAGTTTTTTTGAGCATACGCGAAACTGGGCGAGACACATTTTGGCTATCGCCTTGTTTAATGATCCTTGATCAGATATCACCATGTACATTTCCATGTGCCAAAATGTCGAGGGCGTGCTGCATGATTATTTTATTGTGTGTGATATTCAGGGCATTAATGCATGAAATAAGTTTATTTAACAAAAAATACATCAAAGAAGAATAATTCAAGAAGTGATGCCATGGCAAGTTGTTCATGTATTTTAAACTTGAATAATGTACATTTTTTTGTGGGGGGGGGGATTCCTGCATTTTCCCTGGGGTGGGGGTGTCAGGATGGGAAACAATGTTAATAGCAGGACATTAATAGATGAAATAGGTTAATTAAAAAATACATCTAAGAAGAATTCAAGAAGGGATGTCATTTCAAGTTCATGTATTTTGAACTTACATAATGTACATTTTGTTGGGGAGGGGGGCTGGAGAGGGGATTCCTGCATTTTCTCTGGGGTGGGTGGGTGGGAGTGGCAGGATGGGAAAAATGTTAATAGCAGATTGGATGGTATGAAAGTTTACCGAAGTCCCTGCTACCCTTTCGTTATTTCCTGTGCAATACACATAGAAACACTTAATTCACAAATTAGCATATTTTATTAGAACAGTCCATGAAATGCTGTAATATTACCTTGGTCAAGTGCCATATTTTAATTGCTCATTTAACTGTGAAAAGAATGTATATTTTCATCAAAATTGAGTGGAGTATACATATCTTTTAGGTTTAATACACTCCTGGTTTTCTCTATTTTATTGAAATAGTTTTTTCAACTATTTGTAGATTTGTCAGAATTGAGCATCACACTATGAGAACTCTACATGTAAGGTGTTTCATGAATTACAATAGGATAAAATACATTATTGTATACTGTAAATATACAAATGTGCTCATAACTAAATTGTGAAACATGCATGTACCACATGTAGTGTTGTTTCATTTATTAAAACATATTAAGGAGAACAGGTCTAAAGAGGTTAATTTTGAAAGAAAGCTTTGATTGAAAACAGAGAAAGGCCCACATATTATTGTTGCCTTTCTGCCACAAAGGCCGCATATTATCTCGATTAAAGGTAAAATACAATGAATTGGGGTAGTCCTCAACTTTGCGGCTGAATAGACTCAGATAGAATCAAGTAAACTATGCAAGATTCACCTAGCTGAAAATTTGAAGTCAAAACGTTTGACTCAATTCTAAAATCTAAACAATGTACAATATCACTACGTATCAGGGAACTGCTACGTGGCAATGTCTATGGGGCTTATTTTTTTATCGTCTCCCGAATAAACATAAAATAATCCTATGCTTTTATGCTTGATATCTCTGAATTAACACAAATGCAACAAATCTCCCAGTGGGAAGATCTAACTCACTGCTAGTTTAATTGTATATAATAATTCAGCATCATTTGTTCTTCTTTAAGTTTTCCAATTCATGCTCACTAAATTTAAACTGCATCCAGAGTGTAGTGCGCTTGAGTGGCAGTGAAAAGTTTATAATTTTCCATGTTTCAAACTAATAAACTAGTTTCATATACTGTACGCTGTCATTATTTCTCAAATCTCCAAAATTATCATTTACACAATCCATTCACTGTGTGAGTTGTATGTTACTAAGGTTGCACGACTCCAGGATGTTTTTTGAACAGTCGACAGTCGCCCATCAAAAAGTCAGCAGACTACGCTATTTGGAGACCTCGGACGTTTAGAGTCTGTCAGCATTCAATAAGTAAAAAGAATCAACAACTACAGCCTATACAAGTGACTGTTACAGTGTCATCCTTCAATGATTTCAGTTCAACAACCTGAATATTATACCCCTTACATGCTCTACTTGACTGAACCTGCACTGATTTATAAACAATGAACTGAAAAGACTGTGATGTTGATTGTCATTGATGTTTCACAGTGATTCAGAGAGTCGACTCTTGCATTTCTAAAGTCAGAGTCACGACTCCTTGAAGATAGTTGTGACTCCGAGGTTTGGCGACTTAGTCGTGCAACACTAATGTTTACTTCAGACACTGGTGCCTTATTTGTGTAATTATGCTGTACATGTATAAACTTCAATGTACCACTATAACTGATCAATTTACCGCCTGCGTTGCGTCAACATCGATCTCGAGACCTCTCCCTCTTCGGGTCTTTAACCCCTATAGTTAACTCGGGGGGGGGGGGGTCAATTTGACCCCCCCTGACGAATTTCGCGACCATGCCGCCGCGCAAAATTTTTTGATCACGTCACTCGCTGACTTTTTACTTTCAAGTCTTGCGCATCTTTTGAGACCAATTTCGCGAAAATCGGACGTACCATTATGACGCTGCGTGAATTTTTATACATGCATGTCAAGCCAAAAATCGTGTACAAAATCAATGGAAATTGTGTTTTCAGCCAAAAATCATAAATGTATGATTATTTTTGCTTTTACTGGTTGAAATGAATTAATTTTATGCTGTTTATGATTGCAAAAGTGTCCCCAACAAATTTCATCGAAAAAACAATAGAAAACAAAAGGTTGAAAAAACAAAGAAATACATAAGAAATTCACAAAACAATAAAATACATAAGAAGTTACTTCCAATTCGGCAAATTTTTCGTAGATAATTGTGAAAAATGTCAGAATGAATATTTTCACCAAAAATTAGTATTCTACTAGCTATTGTAAGTGAGTTATAGGCGAAAACATAATTTCATGCACGTATTTGCATAATTAATTACTTAAAAAATAGATAAAATTATTTTTTTGAAAATTTTACTATACAGTCGTGCAGTTTACATCCGGCTTTATGCGCATGCAAATTTTTGCGGCGATCGCGCGATCGGCGGCCGAGATCTGAAGGGGGGGTCAAATTGACCCCCCCCCATTAAAAACCAGGTCTGAAATAGCCCAGTTAAAATAGGGTTAATCCTGCCCCCTTCGCACTTCCTTGTTTGGGTGGGCCGCATGCACCTATTACCTATCTGAGGTACATGTGAGGGGGTCATTTTTGGCCCTACGTCTGGGGTGAAATCTTGTGTGACATGTACCGGAACCCCGTTATAAAGAGTTGGGATGTAGCAAAACCCTCTTATAACAAGATGATTTTCAGGTCCCAACTCATTATATTTCTTTGTTTTTGGAGCCTGATATAGTGAGGAACTTGATTTAACCAGGTGATTGCCATGGTTTTCAGGCCCTTGTTATAACGGGGTTCCCCTGTATTACTTTTGCAGAATTCCTGCTCAGTATCCTAGACAGTGGAAGTGGGGCAGGTCAAAGTGTTCACTATGCACCCGAGATAGGCACCCAGGACTCTAGACACAGGTGAAATTTCTGGAAGGACCCAAGAACATGTGGTTTTCTATGCAGTGTTGCTCTTGGGACTTTTCTGCCCTCAGCATCATTACTGTTCGTCTGTCCATTTCTGTCAGTAGATAGTATAATCATTAAAACAGAGTGTTATTTCATGCACAGACTTTAATCACAGAAATTCAGCTTAAATCCTTTGTCGGGGGGGGGGGGGGGAAGTGTATCTTTCCCGTCCCCCCTGTTGGGCCTAGTTAGGGATAAAATGTGTAAATATTCATTCATTGCACACTGATGCCAGGATGTACTGTATAGTATGCCAGTAGAAAGTGGCTGCGGTATTTTATCACAGAAAGACCAAGGGAGTTAAACTTCGCATTGTGGAACGAACAACAGTGTCTCCTTTTGATCATGTAGCTTGTTGAGGATGATGTACCACTGAAACCTGATCAACTCAGTTTTAATTCATGTAAGCAGCATAAATGTAAGAAGTATGCCTACTAAAATAAGAAAGATTAGTTATAATTATGCACTTCAGAACCTTCAGTCTGTATAGGATTATAATGTGTCGTGTACGTCAGAGGTCTGTTGGATGTAAGCATATGTTCGAGGTATTCGAAAAATTTTGTATTTATATTTTATATCGTGTAAATTTATTTGTACATAAAATATATTGTAAAAAAAGTACTGCTGTTATGTAATTTGGACTATTTCATACGCAAAGTTTTACTGGTAACTGAATGTTCGAGCTCGATAGTAGCGTATAATAAACATGAAAGCACAAGCATAGCTTCTCGTCCCATCAATTGCTGTAAATTTTTTGTTACACGTAGTGTGAATTGTTGTGCTGAATGAGAATTTACGTGTTATAAAACCTCAGAATTGTTTTTGCTCCAGTTTACGATACTTGTTTTAGGTAGCAATTTTGACTTTTTGTCACCAAAATGATTGCTGAGCAGTTACCCGTGACTGAATATGAATAGCCAGAAAACTGCATGAAAGTAAAAGGATTGATATCAATTTTACAACATCTTTATTCCATTTGGACAGATATTAGATTAGATCCAGCTAGGTTCTGTCTTTTTGTGTCCTACATTGCATGTTGGTGGCTTTAGTCAACCTTAGAGTCTACAACACAAACCATATGATCAGACATGGTTCATTTTCTGGGTATGTACATCTAAGGTCATAGCTCATTAAAAGCGAATTGGTTAGGCATGTATCCAGGAAGTTTCAAAGGGGTTGTTTGTTGCGGCACAAATTGTCGCCGGTGACAATTGTGCTGATTTGTGCAAAACCCGACGGCACAACATACTGCAACAATTTGTGCCCAAAGTTGACAGCACAGATTGTCACCAGCAATAATCAAAGCACATTAAATTGCACAAGCATGTTTGAAGACACTATATTACAATATAATTACAAAATGAATATGTTTATAGCGGTATACACATATTGTTTCATAGTGCTTATAGCCACTGGC
>JZLH01S0019824.1:32214-43294 GCA_001188425.1 Eucidaris tribuloides | reverse complement strand
CTCCGTTTTTTATTTATTGAGGTTTGAATGTGAATTACAAACAACAAGTAAAGTAAAAAACGACTTGCCATAGACTACACGATCACCCGATACTATCAATCGATCGATCGCGCTATCGATATTTTTTCTGTCAAAGGTCTTGATCGATAACACTATTGCTGTTTGGCTAGAGTGCCGCAGATACGACGGTCCGGGGACCAGTAATCCGGGGACCTGTAAAGTTCACTGGCGGTCAACTTTACTGGTCCGATCCGGCGACCTAGCCAGTTAAAATAAAGACGTTTATATATCGAGGAAAAAGGGTGCACATAAATTATATTTAGTGTAGTTGTTTCCCGATCGGAAATAAATTATGGGATTCATATAATACTAAAACAAATTTCGGGTTCTTGCTTTTACAATTGGAAATGAATTGTCAGTGGTAATATTCGGCTCCATATGATGCTAAAATAAAGTGTGACATACAAAAGTCATGTAGGCCCTACGGATCGGTTTATATTTGTGGGTAAACGGTATAGTACTCCCTGCGCCTTTTTATGAACTTCAATATACGTCTGCAGTGATTTGTCTTAACAGGGACGCTGTGTTAATGGCAAAAAATGTCAACAGGTATTTTTTATCGAAAGACCCGGATCATGTTTGTGCTATTCTCGCGTAAGTAGCGGCGGGAATGGTATTGTTATTTTATTAGCTGCGTGTAGCAACCTGTACTGAATAAACTTGTGCAAATTACTTCAGCTTTATGAAGCCGTATTGAAAGAAAAAGTCCGCAACAAAGGAGGCCTGTGCGTCGCGGTATATATGCATGAAGAAGAAGGATTCTGCAATAGATGAAGTTGCATCACCACCCAGAAACCGTTCAGTTGACCACCCCACCAGGCCCCCGGGTGGCTTTTTGCCGGGAGGCATGCAGAACGCTCAGTGGAAACATTACCATTACTCGCCACCACAAATACTAAGTTTTGACCGCTTTCCGTCCAATAATAATTCCATAGCCCGGAGATTGGCTGGCATTTAGATACCAGGAAGCATATTATAGGCATGAACATGTTTTCATTGCCATAGCTATGTTATAATCATTATACCATTCCTCAAGTTACAGGCTTCCGATCTTCCACCATTTTTACGTCAATACCGCGCAATTGCTTGCTGTAAGCTCGTACAGACCTTGACGTGAGCCTGTGGCAAGTGCCACGCGAGTTTCTCAAGCGAGGCCGGTTACAATCAATTGCTCGCACTTTAGGCGGAGTCTTCGACCCTTGAAAACGGTCGCTGTTTGCGCGAAAGTCTCACACTTAGGCAACCTTTTTTGGATGAGTGTTTTGAGTAGACTGGCTGAACTTTGCCAACGTTTTTGATCAGGAGACGCGACACGGTGTGGCGGTATTGCGTACACACAGATCGATCCTGAACTCCCATACTTTTGTCAAAAAACGTACGCGTATAGCACCGAACGCGCAGCGCATTGAACCGGGGTGGCAGTGGTTACGGAACTGATTATTGAACGCTGGCGTAGCTGAGTTCAAAATGTTGATAATTGATTATTATCAAATAGTGATCATTTTCGACGCAGCTTGCTCTAGTTAGTGGTTGATTGTTTTGTATTCTAGGCTGTACAACAAATTTGGTTTTGCAGGGTGTTGGGGGGGATGTTGTACCGGCTGTTAAATGACAGGCCACTTGGCCGGCGCTTTAAACTTTACATGAGAGTGAGGTATGGGAAGGGGACATCCTAACCAGTACAATGAAGTACTGAGAATAGCATAGCTGTCCTTTTTGTTGATCTGTTGCTTGTTGAAGTGTGTTTGTGCTTGCCGGGTCCACTTTAATAGTTCAATTCCTTTTTTCTATCATGGTGCGAACAACAGTTCGAGCAGGATGTGCGACATAGCCGGGCTTGCACGATGGGCCCGTGGAGTTGGGAGTAACATCACAGCTCGGCACGCATTTTTGGTGGAAGTTGTGCAACTAAGAATGCCTTGGTCTTGCGAATCGGCAAAAGTAAGAATTGCAAGCAACCTAAGTAAATACCAAAACTGTATTGAAACAAATGAAATGAGCTGTTTTTTCGGGAGGAAAGACTGGAGCAACCAAACGGTATCTTGGCATGGATTATTTGTAGGCTCAAATGCGTTTCGGTGCAAAGACGGACAAAATGAAGAGAGGCGGATGGGTGTACGGGCGCACTCGTGTAGGAAGTTCGGCGCATACGTAGTATATTTAGGCCAGCTGCAAGATCTAGAGAATTCTTTACCTGGGGGCCTGGGTGGCTGAATAACTTGTCCAAGAAAAAAATAAACATCGCGGTCAAATTGTTCGGCAAGCGATTGTAAGAAAATTACTAGAACAATACTCAAGTGAAAAAATGACTGAGAGTAGCAGCAGGCGTAAGCAAAATGGTTTCAATGTCACCAGAAATATTCGTTTATCACAGCACCTCTTCAAGAACTCGGCATTTTAGGCGACTGAGATTGCCGTCCCACATGTGGTTAAATGGTGTATGTTTGTATTTTCAGTCTTAACTTGCCGATCTTGGCCTAATTTTCTGCGCTTTGAAAATGATAAGATCTGGACCATGAAAGTGGTCATAGGTAGATTTTTAGAACATATATTTGTGTATTTGTAAGATGGAATTTTAGAGGATACTTTTGGTCAAAGAATGTGGCAATTTAGCAGCTGAGAAACATCGCTCTTATGAGCCCATTCAGTCATCAGATACCTCATCCGGGGTGCTGATGGCTCTGCGGGTTGGAAGATGGTGCAGGCTCGTGGTTTGTCTAGTTCCCTGTCCGTGCTGGGTGGTAAGGGTTTTATGAAGAAGACTTTGTTACTACAATTTGCCCAAGTTAGTGTACTCTTCTCTAATAACTTCTGATTAGGTAATCATTTCGAGTAGATTTTAGATAAGTAGTGTTTTCTAAGCAAGTTTGGGTGAAAGGGAATGGAGAAGAGCACTAAAACTTTAGTTTACCTGATCTAACATTTTTCCACATTTTATTTGTCCGGGTTTGGAATCCATATGCATTCCTAAGAGGATACTATATTCTTAAGACTACCATGAAGTTTTTAACTGTCCACACAATGAACTCTTGGCTAGGCAGATATCGTTGTGTGGAGTTACATGACCCGCCTCTCAAGGGAGGGGTTATGCCCTAGGGCCTTGAGGGTTTTTTTCAGCTTTATATTTCCAATTGTTTTGTATGTCGTTTGTTGGATGAAATTTTATATTGTATTCGCTTTAAAGTATACTAACACTTGTCTGTACAACACTTGACATTTTTATCGGGAACTATTTATAGCTGATAGTGTTATCTACATGTATATGTACAAAGGTTTGTGCGTTAACGTGTGGTATTTCTAGAACACTTCATTAACTCTAGAACACTTCATTAACACTTAAACAAATGTTATATGAAATCATAACTACCGTTTAGTTTTACAGGTACGTGTTGAAAATCACAATCTCGATCAAACAACATTTTTTTGTTTATGAGACACCTACGGTTTAGATGTGATGAACTGATATCGGTTCAACAGAAGTTTTGCTATTAATTTGCTGTGCTTTGTCCCCCCGCGTCCCTGCGAGGCGCTGCCCGTCGGCTCGGGCCGGCGTCCCCCCCCCCCCCCATCCCAAGCATGAGGATCCACTACCGCTTGTGACATTGTTATAATCGTTCATATCTGTAATATATGTGACCCGTCACCATGATACCCTGATAAAGTCGCATGACACAAAAGTAAGGAAAGTGTCACTACAGTAATAATGATATAAAGTATTAGAGTAAAGTGTATTAAAAAATCAGAAGAATGATGACCTTCACTAGCTGCAAAAGTTTGAATATTCATATTTTCACCCAAAGTACTTTTCTTTCTATGTTTATGTATCATAAGATGTGCGACTTTATCAGGTTATCGTTGTGACAGGTCACATATGATGAATGAACACAATTAAAAAATTGATCATTGATTTTCAGAAATATGACAAAAATCATTGATGTGAAAATTTGTGAATGGTTAAACATGTATGTATACTTTTATGTATATCTATAAATATTAATCACACAAATCAATAAATTTCTGTTATTTTTTTCGGGCAAGCAAAACTTTCATTCGGGCAAGCATTTTCGAGCTGTTTGAAAATTCACTTGCCCGATCGGGCAAGTGGCCAAAAAAAGTTATGTAGCACCCTGCATTGAGCCATCATTACATAATAATTATCATTATATTCCTTCCTCTACCTGACATATTAACCCATTGCCTCCTAGATTCAGTCATTCAGTTAACACATGGCACATCCCATCCCGGTTTTCAACAGATTAAACCATGTGCCATCACAATGTCAAGTACTAACACCAATTATCTCTCAACTCATGCTCTCTGGTAGGAACAGGAAGGCATGATAAGATAAGACACAGAATTTCCCATCATCACATGCACATCATTCTGTACCACTGAGGGATAAAGATTCACATTATCAGTTTTCAGTGTTTCTTTACTTGGAAAGAGCTATACTTGGCTTTTCACAATAAAAAAGAAACAGGTGCTTTTGCTACATAAAATAAACATTATTTTACAGCTACTCCCTTTGTTAACAGTACGTTGTAATGTTCTACAATTTAGTTACTCATACATGAAGGAAACTGTTTAGCTACCTCTTTGCTCGTTGAATTAATTCTGACGGGATAATAATGACAAGTCTTATTTTGATATTTTCTTTAAATCTTGCTTTTCTTATTTATTGCTCCATTGGTATTTATTCTATGAATGCTGACTAAGCATTATGACCATTTGTTAGCTTTTCTATAAACATTATTGAGAAAACTAATTATTACGATACAATGTGCATTCTTCCTACATTACAAACTTTATACACTAGTTTCCTGCCGATTAGTATGAACAGATTGTAGTGACTTGGTCACTCGCTCATTAGTTTGTTGAACTGCTCAGCTTTAACCAGTTCTAACCAGTTCATGATGTCGCAATAATTTTGCATGTCTTGTATAAATTTAGCATTCACGTGATTATCATTAAGCCAATCACGGTAATTTTTCGCATAATTTATCTTCGCTAACCAATCATCATCGTCAAGTGCACGTGGATTATTTTCCACTCGCCTGAGTTTTATACCAACTTTCTTGCCACGTTTCTTCACTCCCGGCGACATCTTCGGTCGAGTCACAACATGCATCGCTGTGCTCCGCACCTGCCAGCTAGCTCAGATGTTCTTCTCCGGCAGTAGTCACTCTCCACTCCAGGAGAACCGGTTCAAGGACCTCGCAGCTTCAGCCTCGGCTTTGCAGCACAGTTAATACAATACATCGTGCGGACATTAGTTTTTCATCTTGCGGCGATTTACTACAGGTCTGATTCACTGCCTCAATTTCGTCTCGTCATGTAAACAATGTCCTGCTTCCATTTTATATCTTCAACCTCCGTCATGGCTCTTCAGCCTCGATTCAACGGAGCGTCGCATCAAGTCTCCGAGTTGCACCATCGCTTCATTCACTCGTCGAGCTTTCCCTTTTCTTCGCGCCAAAGTTCAAGTCTTACGCTGGTCATCATCGTTCTGCGATAGCCGAATTCATTTTCTGCACGTCTACGTCGCGACGGATAATATGCCCCATGGACTTACGAACTTTGTGAACTCTCGCTTGCCTTAACTGGCCGGTTACACGGACTTTATGAACTCATATTTAGCTTGTCTTCATCGGCCGGCAATTCAGATTCTTTATGTGAGTTACAATGTATTTTAGCTTTAGATGTAGCGCTACTATCTTAATTGTCTACTGTTTAATCTCATTCATTTCTGGCATGTTAACACACCTCTGCCATATTGTAATCTATTTGTGCAATATCCAATTCTCACTGCAAATACTTATTTTTATAATAAACATCATAAAAAGGGAATGTTCTGTTCATGTAATTATTTGTGTAAACTGACTGTCCACGTATTTAGTAAAAAATAAGGAATTATTGACACAATTCATTTACAATCTACATTCATTTCATTTACAATCTATCAAACGTTTATTCAAACCAACCATGTCACTTATTTTCCTACAAGATCACTAGATGAATATTCATCCTGATGTCAAGTTGGTTTCAATAAAACAGAAAAATGAGAGAAACTTATTAATGATGGTTTGGTGAAATTCCATCAAACAATAACAGAGTTATGAATTTTTCAAGTTTTAATGTTGTGATGTCACATGCGAGCAGCTCCTTCATTTGCATGAATTCCATAAAGTGTCATTTTCTCAGAAAATTGGAAATGATTCACAGTGCAAATTTTTATATAATCAGAAACATTATTTCATACATGCTTCTAATGGCAAAAAAAAACAACATTCAATTATCCTGATCAATTAAAAAATGGCAATTTATGGAAATCACATTCATTACATGACATACACCCTGTATGGGGGAGCTGCTCTCATGTGACGCCACAAAACTAAAATTTTGAAAATTCATACCTTTGTTATTCTTTGGTGGATTTTCACCTAACTTTCATCAATGTTTCTCTCATTATTCCGCTTTTATCAAAACCAACATGAAGTCAGGGTGAACTCTCCCTTTAATGCTACTGAACTGAGTCAGTTCAGTGAGCCTAACACACAACACAACCTAACAACACTTTATATTTTGTACATTTTTCCATTTCTACATGTAGATAAATACTGATCTTCAAATTTCACAGACATGTCCTTCACCACGAAGTGCAAAATTTGTCAGCTGTCCAGCAGAAGGGCCCTAGGTGGCATACAAATTCCTGGCAGAAGGGCCATAACAGTAAATTGTCTCTAATTTGAAAACATTGGCTCTTTTCACATGAAATCAAAGTAGTGTGATACTTTTAAACCCTTCTGTCAGTCTGTTAACCCGTTGGAGACGATTTGATTTTGCCGTAACACGCATTTCCCATAGACCCCAACACGAGTTAACTCGTACTTAGTCTCCAACGGGTTAAGTGCAAATATCAAATAAGGCAGTATTTCTAAAATTACAGAAAATTTACTGTTAAGGCCCTTCTGCCGGACAGCCGGCAAATTGATGTTTTGTTGGGTTTCTGGTAGGCTGCAAAAAAATCCTGGAACTTCAAAACCTGGGAATAAGGTGGGAATGAAACACCTGCAATCAACTTCCCTTCCAGGCAGGATATATTCTGAGCATGTATAATGTACCTTTCGTTTGCTAAACTTTCATACCTTTCATCTTCTAAATTGGAAAGTTTACCGTTATTTTCTAGACTAGACAAGAGATAACTTCCCTTTATCATGTTGATGCATATAAACCCTTCATAGAGCTAGTGTGGATTTGAACTGCCATAGATTGGTTCCATAGAATGGTGGTACAAAGAGTATTATAAGAGGTGTAAGTAGACTATCTGTTTTGGTGGCAGCGGTGGGATTAGCTCCTTACCACCTACTGAAAGGCATTGAATTGGTCAGTATTGAAGGGCTGTAAGTCCATTGTTTGCTGCGAAATGGGTTTATTGGTTGATGAGCTGGCAAGGAATTAACATGGTGTTGTTGATATCAACATCAAGGGATGCTCACTGTTCTCAACTCTTATCAACTCTTATCCCCCTAGAAGCCCTCTTCACAAGTTCCTGTGCATTCAAACCTACAGGTTTAAGTAGTAAGAAGGGAACTCCTCAGTTAGGTCACTGTCACTAATGGCTAACAATAGTCTCCCAGATCTCTTCCTGTAAAAGACGCTAGAAGGTGATCCATAAGACAATTCAGACATTTTTCACAACATTTCTTTAGTTTCCTAAATGTACTTTAAAATCCCTAGTGTGGGAAGGGAATGTCCCGTACACTTCAATACACATGTTTTCCTTCTATTAACCCATTATCTCAGAGTTTCTGAAAATTTCATAGAGTTGATACAGGGCACATCTGGTTCCCATAGCCAACGGGTTAAAAAAGAAATGACAAATAAGTTCAGATGTCTAATTATTATTATCATTATTATTGTTATCATTATTATTATCATGATTATTATTGTTATTATTATTGCCTTCTGGTAGTTCTATATTATGATCATAAAACAAGTCTTCATTCCTAAATACTTTGGACAGTAGATTTAAGATTTTGTTAAAATGTCAATTTCATAAGTTCAGTAGTGAATTGCCATAGATCACATGACATTACAGTCCGACAGTCTGATTACAACATACAGTATTTTGTTGTGCACCATGTAAATTCTGATTTCATTAGTCTCCACATTAAAAAGTTTTGCAGTATAATTTTCGGCATCATTTAAAACACTTTCTAATACATTGCAATACATTGCAAAAATAAAATATACCCCTCAGTTATATAAGCACAATCTTGGTTTTATGCAAAGAATATATTACATGTACAAGATTTTGGTTTAAATTAGCAAGATGTTACACAGAAATGTTCTTTCCCACATTATGCCACTCATCAGTATGGCATACCTTTTCATTAATGCCGTAATTATGGAAATTAATCAAGCTCTTAAAGTCTTAATGAAGAGAAAATAACATTAACAAATAAATTTGAAATTGAAATTTGGGGGCAATTAAAATTTGGATCTAATAGTTACAATATGAAACTCAAAATTATGCACTATGAGTACATCTACTACAAAACAACTTTTACGTTAACCAATTAATTTTGATTTGTGTGTGTATGTGGGTGTCTTTTAGTTTGCAATTTTACATGGTTTGGTTGGGATGGATCATACACATCATGGAGGTAGAACTGCATGCACGCAATGTAGGCTTACCATACATAAACCTACAGCACACATAAACCCCCTTCAGACAGCCCAAATTCGCTGGCTCTGAGCCGGCTCTGCTACTCCTCCACTTTCTGTCTGAATGGTTTAAGCCGGCGAAAAGGAGTATTAAAGGGAGAACGCACCGGCAACTAACAGGCATAAGTTAAAGGCACTGTATAACAATGTTTCCAGTTTAAGAAATCTGAGCGACATGATTCCTCATGCTACTAGTGTCTTTGATACAGTCTAAAAATGAAGCCCTGAAAAAATTGCGGTGGTAAACAATAATTTACGGTGTATTAAAAAAAAAGTGAAAATCATGAGAGCCATTCCAGCTTTTCTCCATGACTGCTGTGTTGCAGAATTTCGCTATCGCCGAATATAACATTAATATGCGCAATTTTGATCTGACATATTGTAACTAGTGACAGCATAACTGTTCAAACTTTTTGCTGTCTCTGAGGGTGTGTTCATTTGTCCATTCAAACACTCCAGACTATTGTCAGATAGGCAAAGTTGACCAATTTTTTAAACGGGTCTTCCACAGTGTTATACAGTGTCTTTAAGAAACATTTCAGTCTTGCCAACCAATCAATGACGCGGAGTACACATTGCTGAATACTGACACAAGCATCGGACCCATGCATGCCATCTGACGTGTGTTAATCACCGCCGCAGTATGTATGCACTGTCATTGAACATCGATAAGCCCCCCCCACAGACTGTTTTCTGCAAGTTTAATCTTAAGACAAGGCTTGCAAGCATACAATAAACACAAATGCAAAACTAATTTTAGTGCCTTGCTAAGTGGAAGTGCAACAAAAGCCCTTATTTAGCGTATTTATCACCACTATACCATAATTCTCACAATACTCTCAAGCCTCTTTATTTCTACTTATGGCCTGTATAGTTGCTGTGCTTCTCCTTTAGTACTAGCCCACTCTGAGGCCCCGCTGACTTGAAATCACGCTCGCGTACAAATATACACTTTCCTTGTCGTCTGCAAGGTGAGTAGTGACTCCACTCTTTGTCGTTGCTGTGTGAACTGGTTTAAGACTGTGCGAAAGGCGTAGCTGCTGACGCGAATTAAATTCTTGTTTACGATGACAAACTTTCACGACACGGAATTATGAATTTTAAAGCGAAAAAATGGTAACCTTCCACTTTTTTTCTAAAAAAATCCCTCTTAAAAATCCTTCAAAAACTGTCGCTTTCCTCATTATGATCCGGCCAACATGCTAGTGTGATATACAGGTGTACCTTGCCATACTAAAGCTGTGGGCCACATTAATTTATTTATTGGCAATTGGGACTGCTTCTTTCCCGTATTACGTTCGTAATTATAATCAAAGCGGGAAATTGTTTTCCCATGTGAGTAAATGAGACGCGTAAGACCTGAGACCCTCGGTTTTGTATTTATGGTCATTCACTGTGGTCGTCGGGTGCTATAATCAACTCAGACGATCATTGCCTTAAACTATAAGCACTGTATGGTTTTGGTCTATTAAGCAACCTTTTTCATAAATTTTTCACGAAGTATTCTATTGTTGTTTACACGCTAATTAAATTTTTCACAAAGTATATTTCTGTCACCCGACAGCATCCCATAAATATAAAACCAATTCAAACCTATTGAAATTGTTTATAGTGAACAATAGTTTGATTTAATGACAGAGGTAGCAGTCACTATGGTGGCAGCAAAACAGTCGCCCGATCATTCTTAATTTTTCAAAAATCTCGAGGCGGCTGCAAGTTTGCAACATTCAAGGAACTCGGCTCCCATGCGGCATGTATGGTCACAAGACGAAACAAATCAACACAGACGTACTGCTCTAGTCTGGCTTCCAGGACCAATTTTGAATACCAACCTTAACGATAAGGAAACTACTATATTCAGTCAGTTTGCTTATACTTTGACCGTGTCTCGATTTCAGGGGCGGAACATGCCAAGTTATGGAGTAAAAATGTGTACGGCTTAGGGGGTCGACAGACGACGGGCAAAATTCATTTCTATTTTGACACGCCAAATTATGGGACACAAACAAGACCGCAGGTCGGCGAACGATAGTGTGCAATTCTAACAATCCCTGGGCGTAATAGGATAGTCAGTCAGAACCGACAGGTGCCACCACAATAAAATCAAAGGCAGAAGAGGGTGATCGAACGAATGAATCTCCAACCTTTTTGTGCCACCATTTTTTTTTACCTGCCAAATTACAAGCAAACCATCATCCAACAAGCATTGGGCACGGGGACGACCCGACAGGACCAAAACTCAAACATTTTTTGCCTCACGCAATCTTATTTCTATACTTCATATTTTAAATTA
>JZLH01S0019824.1:2056-18423 GCA_001188425.1 Eucidaris tribuloides | reverse complement strand
TGCAAACATACATGTACAGCATGCACTCACACTAGACACAGATTTTAGAAATAAATTACATTTCTATTCTCTCTCTTCACAGTCTGATAGATTTCACAAACATTAGGAAATATAGAGAATTAGCACTTTTTATGTGAATTTTCGAATTTTTAATAAATTTGTCATAGGCGTCTAAGTTTGCCGGCATTATTCCTTATTCTTCCCAATATGTCTGGTCTTGATTTTGTACATATACGCCCTCGTCTTGTATGAGTCTGGTCTGTGTTTTGGATCCTAAATACATTCAACATATCCTGTGTATCATTTATTTGGAAAAAAAGACTGGAAGTAATGCCTTTGCGAATGCAATTTATGTGAATGCACACATTATAACGTAACTCATAATTCTGTTATTGGGTTAGTTGGCCACAGGCATAACACGATTGATTCTGTATTGGGGGTAGTTGCGGCGACACCTGCCAAATGATGTGTGGCCACACTACCCCTGCGTCCTCAAAGCTGCAACTAACCCGAGGGCATTTTTGGGACTTTAATTACCCTGTTGGTCAAACTAAGCAAACAAGTACCAAGAGTATGACTCAGCCTTATGCTCTAGTAGAATAAAAATACAGCCCTCTCACAAATTATATAAATAACAATACTCAAATTTTCTTAGTCTTAGCCTTTAGTAAAAATAATCAAAATTTTTCAGAGAATCAGAAAAATTACTCAGAAGTGCGAAAACAAACTTATCACTCTAGCACAAAATCATGATCAAGATCTAAATTGGCTCAAAGTTTTATGGTGCGAGAGGGTGTTGCAATGCCTAACCCACCTGAGTGTATTATTGCTGAAGAAAAAATATTTAAGCTGTAATGCAGGAAAATATACAATGTTCAACTTACCCCACGCGCCAACTAGCCCCGCTCTCCCTACTTCATAATAATAATATCATAAATCATAATCACCCCCCCCCCCCCCCCCCCCCCCCCCCCCCCCCCCCCTTTGATAATAATCATAATAATAATAATTAATGTGATAATAATAATAAATATCATAGATATATAAATAATAGATAATAATAATAATAATAATAATAACATTGAGAATATACAATTAATAAAAAAATTAAAACAGACAAAAACAAAACCATTAGTCCCATCATTTACAGGCAATCAATGAAAAGAAGGAAGATTATTGAACCCTCCCTGTTTCTCAGTAGGCCCTACGTGTTTTGTGTTGTTTGTTTGGTTGTATTCACATGTACATGACTAGTACAACTTGATGTATTGCTCATGTTTGGTTTAAGTTTGTGAAAGGGTATAATAGAAAACAAGCATAGTGGATCCCATTATTCAATGATTCACATTTTTAAAGGTAAATTCACACAAACTGAGGTCATTAAGAAAGGCAAATCTAAACACAAAAGGAAAAAAGATGTTCCTTCAGCTTTCACCAGTCTTGGTATCTATTTGGCTTTAAGCAATACAGTGGCTGACCGAGAATCATCGTCAACGTTCCAAATGCCTTCACTGAAACGGCTATCATTAAAAGTGTTCAAACGCGATGATACGGCAAAGCCCGCTTTAGTTAAACGCATTGACCTTGGCATTCATTGAAACGAAGGTCGGTTCTGCTGTCAATACGCGATTATGACAGGCTGTTCACTACGTGACGATATTTGTGTCGCCACTGTTATTCTCTCAAGAGATATTCATTCCAACCCCATCCCCCACCTCTCCCAACCCTTCCTATTTAACATCTTCATCATTCGCGACAAAAGTTAAGACACATCAGAGCAATGCTGAGACATGGCTGCGCTGGTCTATCACTGGGTTCAATAGGGTCTGATTCATGTCTCTCCCAACTACATGTAAGAGTTAGAACAGGATTTTTTTCATCCCAAGGGCATACCGTGGTGTAAAAATATAAGTTGGCAATGGTATAACAATTATAAAATAGGGCGAGTGAGCATACTGCGCTGTGTCTGACAGAAATTTATTACCTCAACATTTGATTTGTCAGCCTCCAAGCAAAGTATTCACAAAATCATGACAACACCCAAAAATATCATATAACTCCCATACATTAGTTGTATGCAGGTGACTAAATAATGCGTAGTTTTCAATTTCCCCCGCTAAACCTGATATTGCAGAATTTAATTTCTAACCAGACTTTGATCAAAATTGTATATCAAGAGAAACAGAATTTCAACAAAATGAAAACTCCTTTTACAATAAAGTTATTTTAAGCTTGAAAATGTTTACATTACAAGACTATTTTTGGAATGTATGAAACAAAAAACATAATGAATGTCCAGTGAATTTTAACCCTGTATGTTACTGATTTTATTACAAATGTTTCCTGTTTCAGTTTTATTTTTCCTTGAAACATACATGTATCAATTAAATTTGTGGAGAGAAACATACATCACATACCCATCCACAGCCACTGATATTTAAAAATAAAACAATGTGAGTTATGGTTTCAGAGCCATCTGACCCAGTGAGGGTGAACATTGCCACATTTTGCCACGTAACACTATGACAATTTACAGGCTGGACGTGAGATGGCTCACCTTCAAGGTTATTTATGTCCACTTGTTAAACTTTATTTCTTAGACCAACTGATATCATCATAGGTGTTGGATGTTCAGAGAGATGCTGGGAAGGGCGCTCAAAGAGCACATTCAGATGACAAGGAGATGATACATGAGTTTCATTGTGACAACTCAGACAAGACACTTCCACCCAGACAGATTCTAGCCCCACCCACTTCCCTGCTATGGGTGTCATCACTCAATGTCATCGCTGCGAAGGAGCGTCTCAGTCACGCGTACTGAGTAGATGTTCTCAAGAAAGGAAGATGAGGTACAAATCTTGTCCAATGTTTTATTTCCTCATTCTATGTTACGCAGTGTATGAATATCATTGGTTCTGTAGGAACTTCAGTGACGTCTGCCATTTCGAATTAAAAAGTATGAACTGATTGTCTTCTCAACAGACCAGTGGTCTGATAGCACCAAATGACATTCAAGAAGTAGGAAATATCAAGTTACACATTACACGAATGATGAATTTAACTCTTAACGTGCCAGAGGATTTTAACCTCTATGGACTTTAATGTGATTATGTTCGCTGCAGATCTGCAACTTCGGCACGTTAAGAGTTAAACCACAATATAGTCATCATTTATCATATTAACACCTCCATCACCACCAACATCCATCATCACATCATCATCATCATCATCACAACATCACTATCAGCATCAGCATCACCATCATCATCACCAGCACCATCATATCATCCAAAATAATATCACTTTGTCATCACAATCACCCACAACATCATCATCATCATCATACATCATCACATCATCATCACCACCATCACCATCATTATCACCATCAAGTCAACTCATCAATTTATCTCCATCATCATTCTTCAACATGTTTAATGTTCTGTCTGTAAAACAGCAGTAACATTTACCCCAACAGGTAGTGGTGAGCATTGCAGCAAAACAAATTAGGCCGTGTAATTGATTCATTCATGTCAGCATATGTATTAATTCATTGAGGTCAACCCCAACATGACAAATGAACAAGGCACCTGCTGATAATGCCACAGATGCGACCAATCTGACCACACCAGGCCGACTGACCACCACTAAACCAATGGTCATCTCAGCGAACAGCCTAAACTACATGACAATGGCTACGATGTACATGGGTACATTTGACCATGACTGTACAAGTGGTGTGACATGATTTTATGTTCCGTAGTCTATTGTAAGGAAACTCTTGCTGCGAGGAAAAGGGCGACGGTATGGGAGGATTTCGCTGACAATGTCCAGGCTGGAATTGAAAGTATGGCAAACTGGAAATGAAGCTACTTTCTACTGGCACGGCTACATTCGAATCAATCTCCACTTTCCTCCTGACTCACAGTGTATCGTGGGTGTCAGCTTTAGCATTATTGATTATGTTCTTAAACATGTTGAACGTACAGGTGTATAATGATTCTATCAAAAACCAGTACTGTAGGGTCCCTATGATTATAAACTGTAAATATTTGTCACTCTTGCAGCCCTGGGCATCGCCAGACTTTTCAATGAAGGCGTCAAATATTGTCCAATAGCTACAAATGAAATAAAAACAGATAAACTGTGGAGATGTGCTCTTAATTTCAAGACCGTTACACAGTAAAACTGCTGCACACTGCAAAAGTTCACTCTGTGCTTGATGATGCCACACACTGATATGATGTCATGGAGCATGTTGGCCTATTTGCCAAGAACAACACACATTCTAAACACCCCAAACACAGCTCCAGGGCTGCCATACTAAAGCTTTCTTGAACATAATTAACTTGATAATAGGAATGGCATGGAAATAACAAGAAGCGATTAAAACCGATGGACCCTGATGGTTAAACGTGACTTCCTGTGTTAACCTGGCGTACACATAGAAAAAGAATTCTTAGCACAGAATTTAGGAGTGGTAGCGAACATCATTAATTAGGGTAATAATCCCTCATCCCTTCATTCACAGCTGACCGAATGCGGTAATGTCACGCCACATCCTATGGGAAATTGTCGGTAAGAGTTAAATAAACATTGTTGTTTCGTTTGTTTAAATCTAATTATGTATACATATTCTCTGTTCACAAAATTGTGAATTATAAAAATAATTATATCTTCAAAATTGTAAAATATGTACAAAAATTTTCAAGAGAATGTAAGTAATATCTTCTAACAATGTGGTTTTAATTAACCGTTTACAAGGATAAAATAGAACTCTCTGTTTTCATGAAATTTGCATTTTCAAGATTCTATCTTGTCTAAATATTAATATTTTACAGCAAATCGTTCAGATTTCAAGTAAACTTTCTTTCCCATATTTGTGACGTCAGATCATTCAAATGATCACTAAATTGTTATGCAAATGTAGATTTTGAAGTACGGGTGTGGAGGCAGGTTTTTCGAGTTCATACTAACTCAGCAAAAGTGCTCAAGAGCATTAGGGGCCTACTAATAATAACTGGCAGTTCAATTAGGTGGTAGGAATGCCATACAAATTAGAAAATGTCAGTTACGATATAAACTTTACAAGTTAGGCCCGTATCTTACCTGGTTTTGTTAGAGGAGGGGGAGGGGGTTGCACCACTGCACATTTTACTTAAGCACTGTTACACCATTCGCCGTGATATTGGAGGCTTTCAAAATGCGACCCTAAACACGTAATTATCTGTCAGATCATCAGGAATACCATTCTATTAACAAATATACAAGGTATTGATAAAAAGATGCCCTTTTTAAAGTTTAACTTTCTGCTGAATACCCTAAGACAAGTATTCGGGAAGTCTGAAAAGGATTACCCTTTCAAAGTAAAAGGCTTCTGAGTTAAAAGAACACTCTTTTTCAGCTGACTTTGCACAGCAAGGCACATTTTTGATACGCGCTTTTCAATGTACATGCGTATCACCGCCGACCGTGAAAAACAACCCTTTTTACGCATTTTTTCACATGCCGCATTGTGTTTACATCTTGTAATGGCAGTGCCACCCCACCGACTGATATCTATTTGCAGATATTTGTCGAATTCAGCATTCAATATTAAAGAGAGTGCTAAATATGCACAAAGCTCTCTTGTTCATTTGTCAACTTGTATGAAGCACATTATGTATAACAGGCCTGTGTGTAACTACTGTCTGTGTAGCTTCAAAGGGAGATCAAGAATGTTGTTACATCTTCACAGACAAAGATGGACATCTGGAGTTCAACTGGATAAATACACACTCTACTACGCTATTGTAGTCCACGAAATATTACGCGAAATTTTCACATACACTCCAACTGCCTACATGAATAATTTGGGGGGATTTTGTTGTGAGCTGCCATTATATCCACTGCATCAGTGGACCTTTGTTTTGCATCCGAGAGCCTCATAGCTAACCTAATCGTACAAAAACATTTTCCATTGGCCGGATAGACTTGGGAGTTGGAGTAAAGAGCTTACCTGCGTGGGCAAACACATCATGTGATCTCGCTGACATCGCTTCCTTGACTTCTTCTTGTTCATTGTTGTTGATTGTGAAACTGCAATCCATCTGGTAAGCAAAGGACAAAAAAACAGCATTTTGTTTTAAAAAGTGTATTCAATAAAATGGCTGGGATTCTTATTGTTCTTATACTTTTAAACTTTAAGCCTCCGCTCTTTGGCAGAAGATTAAATATTGCCCTCTTCTGAGCTAAAATTATTTTACAAATAGGTTAAGGTGCACATATATAAATCAGTTCATAGTTAGCGAATGCCACAGCATGACTCCCACAATACCAATCTTTTGGTTGAGTGAGTCATTTAAGAGTCGCACAGTGATGGTCTGGCTTGTCAAATTTGCTTTTTGTCACATTCTGCTTTTGGAATGGCCTTCAATCTGCAATACAGAATTCCAGCATCAGGCCAAATATGCGAAGAAAAGTCAGATAGGATACATGTATTCCTGCTTAATCTCTCTTCTTTCTGAGGGTTGGAGACAATCGGTAAATAAGACCCTACTGTTATTTGCACCAAAAATATCCAGTAATCTACTGAAAGAATGTGTCTCTTGTTTTGACAATGGCTCAAGGGCCAAGAAGCTTGTAGACCATGCATCACAAGTAATCGGCTAGAACGTTAATTCTGCATTGCAGCGGGGAGCGGCAGGCCGAAACAGTATTTAGGCCATTTATCCCAAGCCAGCAGATATTACGAGGCTCCACCTTTGCACCCAGGCACGTCACTTACCCAGCGGAGCTTGTGTGCTGTATTGGCTAAAACGAAGTAGATTAGCTGCCGCAACTAGATCCCAACATGGGGATCAACTAATCATACTCACTTTTGTTTTGGGTCCATAATATTTCTGTGCTTCATTTTTCAGAGCAACATAATCTCTGTTCCGAAGTTCTGCCCTACCTGGCAGATTAACGTGCTCACCAAATTAACGGCCAGAACCACGGCCACAACGCTGACAAGAGGAAATCCCCCACAACACAGAAAATATTGCTCCCACAGAGAATCTTCGATTGGCATGTTGCTATCGCTTTGTCTTCACTTTTCGCCATAAAGTTATCAGTATTTCACTGACTGGTTTGAAGCATCTTTCCAACGTCTTGCGAGGTGGCGCCACTCAATCCATTATCAGATCTCGTAAGTTCCATAAATGATGATTTCCTACTTTTGGTATTGCTTAGGAATGGACACAGTTACAACGACAAGAGGTCCGCGGACTAACACACCTAGGATTATGCACCGTATGAGTGTACTTGGCGATTCGGTGGGCACACCGCGTGGTTGAGTACAGTCACAACGACTTAACTGACTAACCACATTATACACATCGTGTGATGCATTTGATTTACCACGGCACCAGGGGCCAGGCAAAACTTTTTTACACACACACACACAACACACGTGGGACAGCGCTGTTTGCTGATGCGGATTATATCATTACAGGCGCCCCACCGTGTAAGCTCGCGCCTTTTGGATATTATAATTATAATCTTATTCCGCACATCGCACACCAATTGCCAGCTGCCGCTGTAAGAAACATCCAAACTGCAATAAAACTGGTACCTTGCTATATCATTTCACCGTTGATATTTGAATATGCTGTGATTTTAGCAAAATAATTTAAAAAACAATGCCAATTTTCCTACATCTATAAAGCCACCGGAAGGCCAAGGCTATCCCGATGAGTATTGTTTTTGCGCAAGCATGAGAAGTAAAAAGAAAAACACTAAAACTCAGAGCAACTACTGCAAGGTATTCATAGGGTCTACTTTCAACCAGTTCGTCAAATCGCATGCTGGCGTTCTCTATGGCAGAGGATGTCACGACAGCCTGAAAGTTATCCCCTATCGCCCGGCCAAACCTGGGTTTCCAAAAAACAAACAATAAATTATGTCCTTAGAATTTATGTTTATATTATCTATATCCATTTATTGTTCGTTGCCAGGGTTTTCCTGTAGCATAGCATCTCAGAAATCATAACTGACAGGCCTCTTTAGAAGCCGTTTATTTGATTGCTGCGCTAGACTTGAAACAAGCTCAGAAATTGTATTTCGCCGTGACTCTATCGAATTTTTTCGTTCTTCCCAATATAATAGCAGCCCAATACAAGATGTCATTAAAGATACAATAATACGATAATATTAAAGCCACAGGCAACACATGACCACAGTATCTAAATATAAAAAAATGTTATTAGCCCTCAATAGATCGTCTATGCGCTCATAAGTGCTTTTTGATAAGCGTCTAAAAACAAGTCCTGACAAAAAATTGTATCTCATAAGTGATGTTAGTGTTTTTAAAAAAGTTGGAAATCTAGTATTCTGTATTTCTATAGTGAGATGCTCTTATTTGTCCCCATTTTAAAACATCTATGTAGCTCAGAATATCACAGTTTGACTTTTTTAAATTGAGATCCACAGTGTTAGCCTTTACAGTAAATCGCAGACAAATTTTATCGAGGAAAATTCTGAAAGACGGGATAGGATCAGATTTATGAATTATTTCCAAAAAACATGAGTGAAAATGCGAGTCACTTTAATTTGTTCTAAATGAACCGAGCAATTTATTGTCACAGTGGACTGGGAAAATGAATATGGATACTTGGGCGTAGTAGTAACTGCGAAGAGAATTTGATTAAATACAATCGTAGAGGAGCATTGCAAAGGAGTTGTCTAGAAGTCTCCAACTTTTTTTGAAATGAAAAAAGCGTTGATCGGATTTGTAAACACGTTCAAGAATTTCAACATAATGTTTAGCTCTCCATTTTTATCTCACCCCGCTTAGACACAACGGTGTCAGTACTAATTTTCGTACAAGAATTGCCAATATTGCCCCTTTTTAGACTTTATCTGATGGCGGATCCTAATTACTTTGCTCTGTCAAAAGGGATATGAATTTCGAAAGGATTCAATAGTTTTCGGATTGTAATATTATAGTTTGTGCAGAGTCTATACACAATTGATGATAATTTGTTTTGTTTTGTTACTCATAGTTTTTTCTTGTTGCTAGTAAATGTGAAAGAAACTTTGCTTTTAGGTTCACTTATTCGATCTTATTTGACCTTCCAACATGGTGAGCTGGGTAATAATGCTGACATTATTTCCACATGGGTATACTGGGGGATTCAGAGAATGCATAGAACAAGCGTGTTTGCTTTGCTTAATAAATGCGTACAGTTTTTTTCAATAGTTGTTTTAACTTGGCTGCGTGCAAAATTAAAGGTTAGTGACATCATTTGGCGAAAACACGTGAAAATGCCTCGAGAGAACCAAATGAGTTGAAATATATACCAGCTGTTCACTAGCAATGTGGGATACTCCCACCTGAGAGATTTGTCTGTAATTTGGCTTACTTAAGGATAATCAAGCATAAACATCAGCGAGTATCTTATTCTATTGCCGGGGTAGGATAAAAATTAAGCCCCATAGCAGAGCCCACACAGCAGGGGGTTTCCATGGCTAGCTCAGTGATAGGGTTGACATTGTTTGTTTTAGAATGCAGTGAACGTTTGACTACAAGATTTTGTCACAGGAGGAAGCCTTTGACAATAGTTGTACTTGATTCTAGAGTAGTTATCAGGAACAAGTTGGAGGCACTAACTCTCCAGTCATGTCACTTTACCTTTAATATATATATAAACAACAAACAGACGTTCGTTATTTTCTTGTGTCTTACGCTTAATGTCCCGCCAGTTGCTAGGTTTGGTATACTGGCTTATGGTGTTTTGATACTTTGTCAAATAACTGTCCAGTTAAACAGGGCGCAGATGACTACGCAGGACAGTTTGTCTGCACCACCTCTCTCTCTTTAGAAAGGACTGTTTCTTCCTATCTCTCAAGGGTCCATCTATCTCTTTCTCTTTTGATTACCTAAATTCGAACTGATGGTTCTTTCTTGTGTTCATTTTTTGTTTTGTTTTGACATTTTCACACTTGTTTCAAGAGGGTCCAGCGATTCATGTTATTCATTACCCGTTATTAATCACCCGATCATAAGAGGAGTACATCACACACGAAGCCGATTGTCGACTAGACGAGCGCCGTGCCTCGGGCGCAAAGGCCCAAGCACTCTTCTGTCTCTCTGATGATGAGAGATGGTTATATAGTCCGTAATGGGGTCAAATGATTGTCACACTCTATGTACATCCGATTTTATCTTCCTCGCTTTTGTGCTTGTCCAAAGATTCGTATATTTTAGCCTTATTTTACAAGCAAGAAGGCATTTTACCGCACGACACGGTAGGCAACTGTCAGGCGAGTGGGGATCCCGGGGGGGGGGGGGGCTGTCATGCGAACGATTCCCGGGCAGTCTCCATTGCTCTCCAATCTGCTTCTGAAATTTCCTGATTGTATTAGTCACCTTGCTCTTATGAATTCTTCTCTGACAGTCTCTCTAAAAAAAAAATAATGAATACGTTGAATCTTTGAGACTGAATTCACAGTGGCAAAGGAATTAGAAACTAGTAGTGGGGAAGTAGTGTGCGTAGTAGTATTGTTAGTTTTGCTTGTATGTTGTTGCTTGTTGTCGTCGTCGCGTCGTCGTCGTTGTTGTTGTTGGTTTGTTATTGTTGTTGTTAGTTGATTATGTTTCTATTATTATTATGTATCATTATTATATATTATTATCTATTCATCGATCATTCGTATCGTTATCATCTTCTAAAAACTATATAACAAAATTCGTACTATTAGAGCGATAAGAAGAAATAAGAACTGAACGAAGATGGTAAGGCCTATTGCAAATAAGGAGGAGGAGTGAGGAGGGTGTGTGGACGTGGAGAGAAAAAAAATAGCTTGTATGCAAAAAAAAATATAAAAAAAACTCGTGTATTGCATTTTAGGGGAAACGCGTATTAGAAAATAATGTTCAGAAAACTGATATTCTCATTGATTATCAATAGTAAGTAATTAGCTGTCTATGAAGACGCAAATAGTTGATATAGTGATTGCACATACAAACACGCTTTCCACTCTGAAAGACCTACGAGTGTAAACCCGTAATTTCTTCCGTTGCGTAATTTAACCTTATATCAAAATCAGGGCGAGGTTGTTGTAACACGATGAGAATAGAGCTCAGTCACCTGTCGGCGCCCATATTATCTCTCCAAACTCTCTCATTATTTCAACAATGACGTTGCTCTAGCATATAAAGTGGACGTCGCAAACTACCCGGATGTTGGGGCACTCCTCTGGAGAAAGATAAATCATTGACGATACCAAAAGGATCCAACATGTACAGCGAGGATTAATGGGTTGTGGGTTGTACCAATGGTTGCTACGCATGTCGTAACATTACATTTATGAAACTGTCATCAGCCAAGCCTTTGTTATACATATACTTCAGACCTTTGATGTTATTCTTTGCTCACGCAAGAAATGAGATACATTTAATTTATGAACACTATCCATGCTACCAATCGATAAAGTAATGTTGCGTTAAATGTATTGAAACAACGGTTACATGACATGGTTCCCCGTCATCGTTGCACAAAAACCGCATTTTGTTGCTATATATTACCATCACTCTTTCTCCTTCTTAATTATATGTAGCATACACCGGTCAGTATGTTAATCTAATCACGCCCTTAAAGTGATAGGCCTACATTGTGGAGCTTCAATTTTAAAAAAAAATGTCAGGGACTTTGATATCTGAGCTTACGATAGTAGGTTTCAACCTGGACCAAATAAACACCACTAGGAATACAAAAGTTTGGAAATGTTATGCTGCCACTGGCAAGATACATGGATGAGATAAACAAATTATTATTCGGGTGCGAGTAGAAAATAGCCTAGCATCTACACAACAGTAAGTCCTATAGGACGGGAAAGATGGTCAAGTGAATCCGGTCAACTTACGATTTTTCACTTTTCAAAAGCACTCAATCTAATTAGTTTGAAATACATTTGTTTCAGCAGCCTTCATTTTAGACTTATCAAAGAACACTTCGGAGAATGGAGGATTATGCCAGCCCTCACATTTTTTTAAGTGTGCACTACGTTAAAAGGCGCTTAGCCAGTTGGCATTTATAAGGTAAATGACACTGATGTCGGTAGGTCCTCAACTTTGGGTAAAAACTATTCTAGAATCAAGTAAACTATATGCAGGGATTCTACTGGTAAAATTTTGTAAGTCAAAAGTTGAATCATTTTTTTAAAAAAATGTCCATCAGTATGCCTTATAACATTACAATTTTAGTAGTGTAGGCCTTCTTATGAGGGTATTAAATCTATCGTGCCCCGATAAAAATAAACATGGCTGGCCTGTTCCATGCTTAAACAAACTCAAACAAAATGCCTTCAGGCCAGGAATCCACTCCGCTGGGGGTGTACATTTGGTTCAACCAGTTTGGTTCTAAAGGCCAATTTTATTTCTCCCAATCATGCTCACTGAGCTTTTACACTTCCAGCAAAACATTTTTTTTCATTATCATTCATCGCCGTCATTATGCTTTCTTTCAACTCCACATCATTTCATTCACTTACTATAATCATTATCATTTACCATTGATCATGATTCAGTTTCCATCGATCACCGTCAATCATCTCCATCGTTGATCATCATCACCATCATTATCATCATCATCGTCGTCGTTCTGCTCATTTCATATTAATCATCAGTCTTCATCAATTCATCAACTTGGCCTATATAGTTTTGCTCCTCATCATGTTCTTCGCATTAATTCTTATTCAGCGTCGTCATCACCATCATCATCCCATCAATATCATCATCGATACCTCCGTTCGGTCGTTCGTGACTTCATTTCATATTAATCCATTCTCTGTCAGTGCATTCAATTGGCAAGTCGAAACTCAGTAGGTATATTTTGTCGACAATTCATCATGCTTCTTCGCATTACTCTCTTTTATCACCGTCGTTTCATCCAACCATCGGATTCATCACCATCTTTATATCATCATACGTCTGTCGTCGTCGTCGATGACTTCATTTCATATTAATTTTCATCTCTGTCATCATCAATTCATCAGAAGTAAGAGCTCCTATTTTATATTTTTGTCATCATCATGTTCTTTGGCGCATTATTTTTAAAAATATTGTAACGAGTCCACACCCGATCATCATCTTCCAGCATACGTTGCATACAACCATACAAACAGTACGATTAATCTTATTGGAATACTATTATCCCGACCACGTACCAGCGACTCACCCCATCATATCGCATGATTATCATCATCATCAGTTGGATCATGGGCATCATGATCATCATCGTCGTCATCATTATCACCGCGAGATGACCCGTCACTTCTCTAAGTAATATCATTAATTGCCAATCTCAAAACCATCAAACCGTGCTGATACCAGAGCTCGAATATGCAAAACTTCTCACTAGAAAAATTACGGATTCCGTGGGCAGTTACACTCTTGAATTTATTAATCGAACTATAATGTACTTTTAGATTTATCCGTGAAAGCTTAAGGTATAAAATCTACTGCGATTGCTGGACGAAGAAAAATCGAATATGCAATAGTATTGGTACAACCTCTGTCAATACCACAATCAACAATGTAAGTTTAATTTAGTCCTTTACTCCCACCGCTTTCTTTCATAAGATTAGCTGAATATTTTGCGGACTCAACAGAAGTAGCAGTACATTACTTCGCATCATCTTCAAGTTTAACTTGAATCAACTCTGCACCCTGGTTCTCCGAGACAGTCAGCGCGGGCCTACGCCACTGCTTATTTTATTTTACCCTTTCTTCCGCCTTAATTCTTTCCCCTTTTCCCCATTTTGATCTGTTTTACCAAAGACTTGAGAATCTGTTTTGTTCAACGCCACACTGGAGATACATTTAGAGTTCAAGTCGATACAAACCCGAAGTCAACAAGACAGTCACAAAAAAAGTAAGATTTTTTGAACAGGCGGCGAGTGTTAATCGTTCTCTGACCGGGCCGTCCGGCGGCTTGGCGCGCCAGAGCTTCGGCTGCGGCAAGCATAAGGGCCTGCTATCTGCACATTATTCGCGTGCTCCAAGCTGAAGAGAATAAGCTTCGTAAAGTTTTCCGTTTTTCCCCTCCACAACACTCTTCGCAGGTGTTTTGTTTTTACAAGGATACGTTTCACTCGAAATCAAATTCAACGGAAAACTACTCATGTATAGAAGATTATTTAAAAGTCCTGCTGTCCTCCATCTTTCTAGCCGATTTTATCGAAGACTAGATTTTAATTGCTGGTGGAAACGTTTATACTGCTACTTAACTACTGTATATCAGTGTGTTGAAACGAATGTGTTGTATGGTATCTCGTATCAAAGTCTATCTAATGCGGATTTGGTAAATAAAATAAACTTTTTCAACTCCATAACAATTTTTTGGTCCAGCAGCATCCGGCTGGCTAAGAAAGCATACAAGGCGGTAAGCTCATCATTTACAGTTGAATGCCACAAATCAAGAAATGATTTTGCGCAGGGAAAGCCATAACAATTATAATTATCCAGCAAACGACAAGGGAAATGGCTATCCATCACTCCTTATTGTAGAATGAGCGCGATAACAGTCTAAACTACCACACGGGGCCTACAGACTACTAAGCCTGGCTTTCAGTTAGGTTCCCATTTCCACCGTGCTTATCCATCATACATGTGTTGTCTTGCTCTTAACTTTTTGTTTTCGTTGTTTTTTGTTAGATTTTTTAGCCCGCAAAATACTATGCCATCCACACAAATAATTCTCAAATTTTTAGTTGTCCGTCATGAGGTAGGCGGTGGCCAGTTACATATATTTCAAATTCCACGACACAATAACTAAGTTAATATGTATGCCTAATGCCGGTCGTCATGTAGATACTTACCTTTTGCCTGTTTTGATTATTTTTTGTTGCGAAATTAGAGATAAATGACAACGAAAATGAAATGTGAAATGGATGAAATTATGGCAATATAGAAACCAATCACCTGTGCGATACGGCTTGTTCCTGGTATCGCGCAAACTAGTGAACACTTCATTATATAACATATACTCGGTGCAAAGTACACAAAAACACAAATGACACGACAGCACATTATAATAATAATAATAATAATAATAATAATAATAATAATAACATTGAGAATAACAATAATAAAAAATAAAACAGACAAAACAAAACCATAGTCCCATTATTACACAAATCAATCGAACAAGAGAAGTTATGAACCCTCCCTGTTCTCAGTAGGCCTAGTGTTTGTTTGTTTGTTTGTTTGTATTCACATGTACATGATGTACAACTGTGTATTGCTATTGTTTGGTTTAAAGTTTTGAAGGATAATAGAAACAAGCATAGTGAATAGCCATTATTCAATATTCACATTTTTTAAAGGTAAATTCCACTTAAACTGAGGTCATTAAGAAAGGCAAATCTAAACACAAAGAGGAAAAAAGATGTTCCTTCACAGTCTTGGTTCTTTTGGCTTTAGCAATACAGTGGCGACCGAAACTATCGTCACGTTCCAAATGCGTTCACTGAAACGCGTTTCATTAAACAGTGTTCAAACGCGATGATACGCAAAGCCCGCTTAGTAAATGCATGCCTTGCATTTATTGAAACGAAGGTCGTTTCTGGAATCGCGTTTGAACGCGTTCAAACGTGACGATACTTTTGGTCGCCACTGTATATTCTCTCAAGAGATATCTCCTCCTCCAACCCCATCCCCCACCCCTCCCCAACCCCTTCCTATTTAAACATCTTCCATCATTCGGACAAAAAGTTAAGACACATCAGAGACAATGCTGAGACATGGTGGCTGGTCTATCACTGGGTTCAATAGGGTCTGATTCATGTCTCTCCCAACTACATGTAAGAGCTGTGTCTGACAGAAATTTATTACCTCAATTGATGTCAGCTCCAAAGCAAAGTTTCACAAATCATGACAACACCCAAAAATATCATATACTCCCATACATTAGATTGTATTGCAGTACTAAATATGGTAGTTTTCAATTTCCCCCGAAACCTGATATTGCAGATTTTTTTCTAACCAGACTTTGTCAAATTGTATATCAAGAGAACAGAATTTCAACAAAATGAAAACTCCTTTTACAATAAAGTTATTTTAAGCTTGAAAATGTTTACATTACAAGACTATTTTTGGAATGTATGAAACAAAAACATAATGAATGTCCCAGTGAATTTTAACCCTGTATGTTACTGATTTTATTCAAATGTTTCCTGTTCAGTTTTACTTTTCCTTGAAACATACATGTATCAATTAAATTTGTGGAGAGAAACATACATCACATACCCATCCACAGCCACTGATATTAAAAATAAACAATGTGAGTTATGGTTCAGAGCCATTCTGACCCAGTGAGGGTGAACATTGCACATTTTGCACGTAG
>JZLH01S0019815.1:0-15473 GCA_001188425.1 Eucidaris tribuloides | reverse complement strand
GTGTGTGTGTGTGTGTGTGTGTGTGTGTGTGTGTGTGTGTGTGTGTGTGTGTGTGTGTGTGTGTGTGTGTGTGTGTGTGTGTGTGTGTGTGTGTGTGTGTGTGTGTGTGTGTGTGTGTGTGTAAATAATTTTGTTTTTGCCATAAAAAAATGGAAATTGATGGATGTGTAATGTATAATCTTTGAATATATAACTTGTATTTTGTGTTACTGTTTACTGACATGAGAGAAAAATAAAACAAAAAAGGTGGAAACAAATGTGTGTAATGAAAATGACGCCCTTTATTGAAGCATTCAGACGAGGAAGTCGGTGTAACGTGGCGTCATGCAATTGCGCCAGACATGGAGAACATCATTAACGGATAGAGCGCAGCAATGCTTTGTATAAAAACAGATGGCGCCAATGCACAATGCATAAACTTTTGAACTTTATAATGTTACAGGACACACATTTTTCATATGTACCCATTCGGAGATTGGGTTCACAGTCTTGTTGTTCATGTTCATATAGTTGTGTTTAAGAGACTTCCTCTTCTCACCTGAAACTCGGTTTATATCATTAACTGAAATAAAAAGAAATTAGATTCCGGGTGGCCGAGTCTTTATATAATAATGAATTTCAGTTCGCAATGCCAGTTTGTTTTGTGGAAGGCATCCTGGTTCTACACTGTTCGAATGTGACCTAGACTATCAAAATGCATAATTGTGCGAAATCACGACTATATGCGATTTATATATTAATTATGGATCTATCATGAGGGTCTATACATGCATAGCAGGCTTAGAAACATTAAATCGAGAATGATGGGTGACACGTACATGCACGCACACTTAAAGACATAAAAACGTGTTACTTATAAGCATATGAACATAGACGAAATATAATCACAATTGTTAGATATTTAACCTTTGTAATATTGCATTATACTTCGTAGAAAACGAAATGTAGATTGCTTCTTATTTCTATAATGACACAAACATCTTTGAGTAACATAAACATTATTTATACTGTTTTTGCTTTCTTTGTACATAAATCATTTAGAACCATTTGTAATAGGGAAGGTAATACACTTACTGTGTGTTTTTTAATTGATTAATCATAGCAGACAAAATTTGAACATTGTAGACAAAGAGTCAACATCTGACCATGGTACAATCTGTCATTTGTAATTTTGCTGTGACATGCTTTTAGTGCAAGAGTGCGGGTCTAAAGTTTGTGACTCAGAAATGCATATTTTACTAGGTCATTATTTTCTTTAACAATTATCTTTAAAATAGTTACCTCATTATATGTATCGCCACTTGTGCTGTAGTGGTAGTATGTTATCATAAACTGTTGTATCTATAACTTGCTCACTTTATAGTGTGTGTGTGTGTGTGTGTGTGTGTGTGTGTGTGTGTGTGTGTGTGTGTGTGTGTGTGTGTGTGTGTGTGTGTGTGTGTGTGTGTGTGTGTGTGTGTGTGTGTGTGTGTGTGTGTGTGTGTGCTGTGTGCTGTGTGTGGGTGTGTATATGTCTGTGTATGTGTGTGTATGTATGTGTCTGTATGTGTGTATGTGTATGTGTTTGTGTCCGTCTATCTGTGTTTACGTGTGTAAGGGGTTCACACCTTCACAGTTTTAATAACCCCAACTCTTTATCTTATATCAGGATGAAACCACGTAATTATGAATACTCTGTGGATATCACTAGATGATATTTTTGCATGTCCATGCACAAGGTTATACATTGAAAAAATATTTTGCAATCTAAATTATTTAGAACTAAGAATTAGGACAGATATTATATTCCATTAGTAAAAGCAGATATTCACAGTATGTAGAAGGAAGTGTTAAACATTTATTTTTGATCTTATGTACTTGGACGTCTGTAACATAACTTGGTGGTTATCGCGGCGCTTTAAAACATTCTCTTAATAGTTTTAAGACTATTACAAAATAAAAAAAAATGAACAAAGGCATAGAGATAATATACCTACTCTCATATTACCCGCTTTGTATTTAAATTCATGTCCAAATCAAACTACACTCGAATAACAGAAAATGTGGACAATGTGACTGTTTATCGTGATAGATGTACATTATCATACGCAATATATCCAATCCCCCTTTTCCTGGTGAATTATTAAAATATATCATCTAATCCAATCTACATAAGAGCGTGGGAAATATTATTAATGTTCTAGTTCTATAATTACCATGCAAATGATTTCTATCTATATTGTTTTCACCGCGTCTCATCATGAGTAAATTATTGAAAAGTGTGGGTTTGATATGAGCATTTTAGGCCTATATTTATCTGCCAAAACACTAGACACACAATTACAAAAGTAAAGATGATAAACCATATCTCATGTTAACATCCTTTGTGTTTAAATTCTTGTCTTAATCAAACTATGCTCAAATAACAGAAAATGTTGACAAAGTAACTGTTTATGATTGTCCTACGCAATACATGTATATTCAATTCCCCCCCCCCCCCTTTCCTGGTGAATTATTATTATCATCTAATCCAATTTAGATAAGAGCATGGGAAATATTGTTGATGTTCTAGTTCTATAATTACCATGTCATGTATTTCTATCTAGACCTATATTGTTTTCACAATGAGGTGCAGCGTGTCATCATAAGTGAATTATTAAAAAGTGTGGGGTTGGTTATGAGCATTATATTCATCTGCCAAAATAATAATAATAATAATAATAATAATGATAATAATAATAATAATAATAATAATAATAATAATAATAATAATAATAATGATAATAATAATAATAATAATAATAATAATAATAATAATAATAATAATAATAATAATAATAAAACATGGGATTTTTTAAATGTTCAAGGCGCTTTATGACAAAATAAAAGAAAAGAAGGAAAGAAAAAAGGGACCTAACAACAACAAACTGTACAAAATATGTACAAAATATAGATGATAAACCAAATTTCATGTTGCCCTCGTTTGTGTTTAACTTTATGTCCAAATCAAATTACACTCGAATAACAGAAAATGTGGACAACGTGACTGTTTATCGTGATAGATGTACATTGCCCTACGCAATACATGTATATCCAATTCCCCCTTTCTCGGTGAATTATTAAGATAATCATCCGATCAAATCTACATTAAGAGCATGTGATATATTATTGATGTTCTAGTTTTATAATTTGCATGTAACGTATGTCTGTCTATATTGTTTTCACCGCGTCTGAGTATAACTGAATTATTGAAAAGTGTGGGGTTGGTATGGACGTCATATTCATCTGCCAATGATAAACCAAATCTCATGTTAAAATTTTTGTATAAATCAAACTATGCACAAATAAAAAAAAAATAGTGGGCAAAGCAACTATTTACATTGATAGATGTACACTGTTATTACATATTGTTTTCATACTTGAGGTACAGCGTCTCATCCTAGTGTGGGGTTGCACTGCAAAAACTGGGGTGTTAAATTTAACACCAAGGGTGTTGCAAAATATTAATACCGGAAAAATGTTTTAACACCCATTGTGTTAAAGCCAATGCTGTTGGTGTATGAAATAATTCATTTGGTGTTAAAATAACACCCGTGGTGTTAAAATTGTACACTACGTCTGGTATCTATATTGTGCCACACCATAGGTGTAAAATTTAACACCCCTGTTTTGCATTGTGGTATGAGCCTCATGATTATCTGCCAGAATACTATACACACATGTACAAACGTATAGAGATGATAAACCAAATCTCATATTAACCTCCTTTTTGTTTAAATTCATTTCCAAATCTAACTACGCTCGAATTACAGAAAATGTGGACAAAGTAATGTTTACGGTGATGGATGTGTACATTGGCCTACGCAATACATGTATATCCAATTTCCCCTTTCCTTGTGAATTATTACAATATATCATCTAATCCAATCTCGATAAGAGCATGGGAAATATAATTGATGTTATAGTTCTATAATTAGCATGTAATGTATTTCCATCTATATATTGTTTTCACACTTGAGGTATATCTCGTCATAAGTGAATTAATGAAAAGTATGGGGTTATACATCCGCCATTATTTATCATTATCATTATTAAAACCATCATATTTAGCTCCAGGGTATAATTCACGACAATAGCTCGCTTTATTAGAAACGAGACAATGATATTTCCCCGACGTATTAATAGAACGATGTTGGATCTTTCAGGCGTGGATGGTATTATTCGTCGCCATGGTAGAGCGAATTGCCCCCCAAAGTGGTACAGAATGAGCGAACAAACCTCTACCACCATTATTCAGGTCTGCGCACACAAAAATGGATATTTTACCATGAACTTCCTCGTCTGGGGTTTTTCATAATAAATTCTGCCGAGGTCTCCAGTTATAATTATCATAACAGCATTCTATAACGCCAGTACAGGGCAGGTATACGTCGTTCAGCGTGAATGGTAAGTTAACACTTTGCAAAACGTTTTAAGTAGGATTTAAAATGAGGGGTTTTGTTTGGAATCTATACACCGTCGACTTCAGCCATTATAGGTTCTTTAAATCATAATGGTATTTTTGTGTATAATGTCTAAAAACACCATAATATTGACATCAGATATGGCATGAAGACACTGTAGTATTTCGGGTGCCAACGGTAGTGATATTTTTGCACTCTACAGTATGCAAGGGGATAATGCTATTTTTTAATTTAGAGATTTAAAATTATTATAGGGCAGATATATTGCACCTTTTCTCACTGTATTCATGATGTTTCTATTTACCTAAAAGATACAACATGTCCGACACATCCACACGAACTTGCACACACAATCATAAAAACGCACTTATACCCACATATTCACACCATTTTTTATAATGTGTGCATTTTGTACGTGATGTATTATGCGTCGAAAGCAGTTTTATTTAATTCATATTCTGTGTCAGTTTCTGTGTTATGTATATTTGTTGATATATCTTGTGCATTTTGAAATGTTTCCGTTACAAATGCATGTAAACGAACGAGAAAATCCACAATATTGGAAATATATGGAATTCACTTTAAGCATTAGTTTTGATATGTGATTCCATTTTCTTGAGAATGAAGAAATAAATTCAAATATTCATATTGAAAGGAATGTAGAGATATTTTTCAAATGTCTGACTGTATAGTTAGAAAGAAAAATTTATAGATAAGATAACGCATTGAAATTGAATCAAATACAACAATTCAGTACAATAAAATACAATAGAATTGGTTCTTATAATTAGTGCAATTCCAGTTATCAGAACTGATCAATATTGAATTCGGATGTCAAATGTAATACATCCAAATGATTATTACACCATCATTTTACTTAAACTACCCCTTTTAAGAAAGGAATAAAAGAGTAAATAAGAGTAAGATCAAAAGTAAAAAATCATCTACATTTCCACTCGAATTTCACTTGTAAGGACTACAACTTTTCCACTCGTTTTTTTAATGTAGTGTTTTGAGTAGCAAACTTAGCACTTAACCGTTTTTGCTCAGATTGATGCAAATAAATACATACAAATGCAGTTGAATATGCAACTGTAGTCTAGATTTCAGACACTCGATGTAGCTTTCACCTACAAGTACTAATTTTGAATTTGGCTGAGTCCAAATGTAGCAAAGATTGCTTGACAATTGTCCAACGGCACTGGTGTGAGTTCTTGATCTTGCAAGCTTTGATTAGCAGGCATACGCGTACGCAGGGGGGGGGGTGTTTGGGGTGTTCAAACACCCCCCTTTAGCAAAACAGGGGTGTTAACACCCCCCAAAACCCGCACCCCCTTTTTTCATGTAATCACCCCCTTTTTTCGTCAAAAGGGGGGGGTGTTTGAAAATGTGAAATTGCCATGCAAACATGAAAGAAATGTTGATGTTATTTTGGACCTTGCGATTGTGATGAAAAAAACATTCTCGTTTCCCTACACCACCCCCCCCCCCCCGCCTGAGCCAGTTACTCGGCCGGCTGAGTGACGCGGGACCCCCCCCCCCCCGCTGCAGCGAGTTTTCGACGGCTGGGTGTGACTGAGGAGAAATGATGAACTTAGGCATTTCTCGCCGCGTTATGAACACCCCCTTGGCAAAATCCTGCGTACGCCTATGTTAGCAGGTATTTAGTTTTCACTAGATGATATACGAATCAGGTCTGGTAGTAAGACTAATCAATGACTGTGTACAATTCACAAAATGTGGTACGTCGCGTCAGGGGCGGCGCCTGAGTAGGAGGGGGGGGGGGCAATAACCATCGGGAAAATTTTGCTGGCCAATTTTTTTTCCAATCGTAGCAAAGATTGTTTGACAATTGTCCAACTGCACTGGTGTGAGTGTTTGACCTTGTAAGCTTTGAACAGCGGATATATTCAGTGAATCAGATCTGACTGTCAGTCTAATTAAAAGCTGTATCAGGGCTCCTTTGAAAAGCAGTCCTCGAGACTGAAAGGACTACCCTGTCTAAATAAAACGTGAAATAAATAAATAAATAAATAAATAAATATTCAACTTCAGTGAGCGACGTTACGTCGGTGCGTCCTGTTTGAATTTATCATCACTTATTTTCACAAAATGTGTCTTTTTAACCACGAGATATTTGTGAGAGGCAAAGATTTGTTTGAATCTTTACATTAAAAGGGTTTAGCTTATTTGGTCGATAATTTCATTTCGGGGTGTTCAAAATCATGGACAAAATCTTTATGGAGATTAAAATGTATTTCAAAATGATCATTAAGTGCTTTAAAAAAGTGAAAATCGTAAGTTGACCGGATTCACCTGGCCACTTCCTCCCACAGACTTTTGTGTGTAGATCTAGGCTATTTTGTACTCGCCCCGAGTATTGTTTATTCATTCATATCTTGCCAGTGGCAGCATAACTTTCTCAACTTTTGTATTCTAGGGTGTTCATTTGTCTATTTGAACACTACTATGTAGCTCAGATATCAAAGTTTGACAATTTTTTAAATTAAAGCTCCATAATGTTGGCCTATCAATGGGAATTACAAAATATTAGAGGCAATTTTACCACATGGACTGTTGAGTGTATTCTCATAACAATGAGTTTTCGATTCTCTGTTACACTGGAGAAAAAGTCCGGAGTATTTTTATACTTCCATAATGTTGCCCAATATAAATACCAGAAACTGAAATTGTTGAATTTCAACTCCCTTGGAGAAAGCAAAAAAGTAAAGGTCATCTGGTGATGGTTTACAATCAACAGTTAGGCGCCCTTTTACGAGTTTACTACCCACCAACCACCCCACCCCACCTCCCAACCCCCGATCTTAAGACTACGTCACACCTGTACAATATTATGTGCGCCACTTCCAGTCTCTAAAGTACTCCTAATCAAAGTTTGTTGAATGTTAGACGGCCAGGGGCTAGATCATTCTAAGTCCTCCCATCTTTCAGAGGATTGCAGAGATAAATGAAGATAAATGTTTTATACTCAAAACACAAAGACAGCGACATCATTTCGACCAGGACTTTCTAACATGAAAATGCACAAAACACGACACCTCCTTGAACACCTAAAACTATCTACCTCTGACGACACATTGGGGCTTAATTTCAGCACCGGTTTTGCAAAGTACACTTAGTAATAAATACCTCTTGAAAGACAATGACAAGATTGTGAGTAGTTGAAAATGGCCCAAGAACCAAATTAGTTAAAGGCAAGGTTCACCCTGACGTCAAGTTGGTTTAAATTAAAGCAGAACAATGAGAGAAACATATCAATGAAAGTTTGGTGAAAATCCACCAAAGAATAACAGAGTTATGGAATTTTAAAATTTTAAATTTGTGACGTCACATGCGAGCAGCTCCCCATATGTCATGTGATATGAATTCCATAGAAGTGTCGTTATCTCAGAAATTTGAAAATGATTTTACCTGTACATTCAATATATTATCAGAAACATTATTTCATACATGCTTCTATGAAAAATCCCCATTCAATTATCATGAACCATTAAAAAAGAGCAATTTATGGAATTTATATTACAAGACATAATGGGGATCTGCTCGCAGGTGACGTCACAAATTTAAAACTTTGACAGCCCATAACTCTGTTATTCTTTGGTGGATTTTCTCCAAACTTTCATTAATATGTTTCTCTCATTGTTCTGCTTTTATCAAAACCAACTTGATGTCAGGGTGAACCTTGCCTTTAAACGTATACTTACTGCCTAGACTGTATATCTAGGTTGGAAAAGATTGGTCTAATTGTGGAGAAACAAGCATGGACATACCACACTCTAAAAACTAAAATGCCTTCTCATCATTTAAAAGGGCCGATGAGTGACCACACTTTCTCAATGTTGTATTTAACCTTTGACCTGATGGATCTGGCACTGTAAATGTTGAATCCAGCTTGATAAAAGGTTGGATATAACATCCAGAAAGTGTTGTAAAGTGTGGTCAATCTTCGGCCCTTTTAAACGTTGAAATAGCATTTCCGTTTTGAAACTGTATTACTGAATTATTACCTTGATAGTAGTTGAATCCATACAAAGATGCCAACATCACAACGAATACTACTGGAATTGTTTAAAGAGTTGTGAACATTTTGCCACAAAAGTTTCACAACAGTAACCTTCAACAATGTACTTGAATGTATATAGAATAGTTTCATTCCTAAATGAGGACTATTTCCAATAATAAATTGGGACAATTATTATTGCCTATGTCTTTCACAAGTGCTACATTTGCCGTATATATATATAAAATCCTGCAGTACATTGTACAACTTGACAATTGTTCTGCTTCCGTAAAGGTAGTTGTATACGACAAACTAAAAAAAAAAAAACCCACTCATAATGCGGATTTGAGTAACCCGATCTTCTACTTCTGTCTATCTTTTTACGTTAATCTACATTGGCTTCTGGTTATCCATTTGCATTATGTCTAGTAATATGACGTTAATGTGTCGGCAAAAATAAGGCGATGATTGATATGATAATACAGGTAATCCATTAATGTCAATGTATTTATTGCATGTCACATGAAAGTCTTGCTGGTATTAATGCACAGCGGCCACAGCCAGTGTCAGTCGGCGTCATGAAATATACAGTCATGGACAAAAGTTTGGAATATGATTTTCTACCAAATGCAGTTTTCAGTCATATCAGAAACAGATTTCTTGTCCTGAAGTAGAGCCAGGGGTGGCGCCACAGTGGGGTCAGGGGGTGTGCGGCCACCCCCTATTTTTCAAACTTATTAAAATGACGGGAATTTTACTGTTTTTCGAAAATTTCGCCCCCTCTCTGTTTTTGTTGATTTGGCTAGTAAAAAAATATGGCTGGCAAAAAACTGCTTTTTGTCGTCGTCGGCCCCTGCCCCAGCTCGCCGGACACTGTTTGGCTTGCATTTTGGGTAGTAAAATTTTTTGGAGGCAGGAAAAATTTTTCCTGACGGATTTCGCCCCTCCTAAAATTGTACCCAGATACCGCCCCTGAGTATAGCTTATTTGAACTTATTAGTGATCTGTTCTGCATGGGTGATTGATCATTAATCGTAAGAAATTTGCACTTTAAAATAGGGTTCTGCAAAGAAATAAAAATACTATTCCAAACTTTTGTCTATGACTGTATATGTACACCCATGCATGCGCGATCTTTACCATTTTCGGCGCTGGCAAATCCTGGTATCTCAACCATGTTAAAGGTATTGGATAACAGCACAGATAAAAAAATATGAGCTACATGATTCCCCATGCTACTATTGTCTTTGATAAGGTCTAAAAATGACGCCCTGAAAAAATTGTATTTCAAAATGATTATTTAGTGCTTTAAAAAAGTGAAAATCGTAAGTTGATCGGATTCACTTGCCCATTTTCTCCCATAGACTTACTGTGTGTACACCTATGCTATTTAAACTCACCCTGAGTTTTAATTGTTTATTCATGCATAACTTGCCATTGGCAGTGTAACTTTCCAAACTTTTTTTATTCTAGGGTGTCTATTTGTCCACTTTAAAGTGAAAAAAGCAGAATTGGAAGAAAGTCATTAATTTGGAATAAAAGTAACCCAGAATCAAGTTTACTGTTCAAGGCTTCTGCAGTCTACGGTCAAATTTCATGGTCAAAATGTTTATTACTTTTTTAAGCAATCACCATCAGTACTCACTGTGACTTGTAAATTGGTTATTTACCTTTGTTTTGGGATCAATTTTCTATCAGGGCACCACAAAAATTTAATACTAGTAAACAACGCCTGTTTCTCCACAAGTTATCAAATTCAAGACAAATCCTTCCCGCTAGTGTATACGTTGGTATACATGTATGTTGCTACCTACTTGGTTCTGGAGGTATTTTAGACTTTTCGTAATATCAACGTCCTTTAAATGTTCATGAGAGCAAGAAACGTGCTGCGTAATACAGGAGGAAATGGGCAGGTTTATTATTATCATTATTATTTTCCAGCAGGAGACAGTAGCTTATCATGTAAGAGATTTAGACAAAACAAATCCGGTTTCCTAACTACAAAATCACATCAAACCTCATTTTAACCAAAACTGACATACTAGGTTTTGTCACACACCGACGCATTGTAATAAATTTGGAGTTAAATTTACCACGGGAGTTGCTCAAAATACGGAAACGAGACGTGGTTTCCAAAAGTTACATGTTCTGAATACATTATTTCAAAAAAAAAAATGAATCATCTTTTTTTGGGGGGGGGGATGGACATATTTGCATACAACAAGCAAGAGCAAATCGAATTTTTGATAAAAATTGAGAATAAGTAAACAATTATTTACACATCTATGTGGATTTCTCCACGAATTCATCTAAAAATTGGTATAGTTGCCAGTTTAAGAATCATACATCATAAGGAATAAACACACTACGAATATATATACTTAACTCTTGAACGGTTGTATCATATTTGCATAAATTTTCACTGTATTTTCTTTCTTTTGTGTAAAGCAGGAAATGTCTGGGTTTCATTCCACTTTAACATCCTCTCAGGGCAACCTAAATTTTTACTTGTTCAATTGTGTGTTGGGAAGACAGGCATTCTCCTTTTTTATGTGTAATGTATGTCATTTGCAATAAAGCGCCATGAGTACTGGTCAAAATGGCGCTATAGGAATTACATGTACATGTATTAGTTGCAGTAGTATTAGTATTGTAGTAGTAGTAGAAGTAGTAGTAGTAGTTGTTGTTGTTGTTGTTATTGTAGTAGAAGTAGTAGTTGCTGTTGTAGATGTTATTGTCAAAGTAGTAGTAGTCGTAGTCAAGTAGTAGTAGAAGTTGTAATAGTAGTACTAGAAGTAGTAGTAGTAGTAGTAGTAGTAGTAGTAGTAGTAGTAGTAGTAGTAGTAGTAGTAGTAGTAGCAGCAGCAATACAGTAGTAGCAGTAGTAGTAGTTGTTTTGCGTTGTTGTCGTCGTAGTAGTAAATATACATGTATCATTATTATTAGCAACAGAATAATTATCATTGGCCATTAATGTAGGCAAATTTGATTAATTTCTGACTATGCATTCCCGTCTGGGTATATATTATACTGAATCATGAGAGCGTAAATGAAAATGATGGTGGTGATGGTGATGATGCTGCTGCTGCTGCTGCTGCTGCTGATGATGATGATGATGGTAAAGATGATGATGATGATGATGATGATGATGATGATGATGATGATGATGATGATGGTGAGTGGTGGTGGTGGTGGTGATGACGATGATGATGATGATGATGATGATGGTGATGACGATGATGATGATGATGATGATGATGATAATGACGGTGGTGGTGGTGGTGGTGGTGGTGGTGGTGGTGGTGGTTGTGGGGGTTGTGGGGGTTGTTGTTGTGGTGGTGGTGGTGGTGGTGGTAGTGATGGTGGTGAGGAGGAAGACGATGATTATTAATGCTGATGATGATGGCAACGCGAACTCCATCGACGAGAGCGCGGAAGCATGACGGCGGTCTGATTCAGAAATATGTATGGTCAATGTGACGGAACAAGTTGCAGCATGGCGTCACTGGTTGCAACTACGAACAAGGCAAACTCCCATTTGCACAAAGTCACGGTTCACCAAGCAATGCTACACATAGTAACATATTGTATTTATGCATGTATATTATCTAAGCGCTTTACGTGACATACCATTAACAACAGATACATACATGTACTGATAAAATTACCTAGTTGTTCAGATATGATAAAAACGTTTAGACGGAAATATTTGAGATTTGCTTGAAAGAATTGTATACACGATGCATTACGGATATTGACTGGCAAAGTTTTCACGGTTAGGAAGGGGCTACATGAAATGCAGGATATTACCGTAACCTGTAATAGGTTCGTTTACTATGGGTGAATTTGAATGGGCTTGATAAGTTGATCTTAGTTTCGGAGATTGATGGTTGGAATAGATTGCGAAGACAAGTAAAAAGTAACTTTTAAAGCTAATAACAGAATGGTAAATTTTATATGACTTTCAATGTGGAACCATAAAAAGCTTTCATGATAGGGGTAACAGTTTCATGTTTTCAAGCTTTTGTGATAAGACGGCTACTGTGTTAACCCGTGTTGTAAAAGCGTTGCAAATGAGTAAGCGCGGACTAAGGGTAAATTGGACGTGGACTTGGTAATATGATCTTAGTTTCTGAGAGTGAATTAATGGTTGGAATAGATTGTTAAGACAATTAAAAAGTGACCTTTGAAGCAAAGAACAAAACGATCAACTATATACAGTGTGTCCCAGAAAAAGGAAACCGGATTTCATCGCAAAAATATTTTATCATAATGAATAGTTTCTTCAATAAATTAGGTATGATTGTAAAGCTCTGTTCCTCTCCTTTCATTTGATACATTACTTTTTATTGATAGTTCACGCATAATTGAACTAAAACAACGGATATTGGTGCTACCAAAATTTCATTTGCACGCGCATATTCCATCTTTGAGTCCAATTTCATGGTAAAAAATGTAATTGTTTTTGAAAATAAAAGCATGACGTAAAAATTCAGAATTTTTTCTTTTATATGACACCTCAGGTGTAAAAAATGAATTATGTATGCCGGAGAACAAGTAAAATTAAAACATGCCTGTTTTAGCGTGATTTTTTAAGTGAATAAATTTTGAGAACTAGAGGCGAGCAGAACAATAAGGTTCACGCACGGCTGACTTCACATCATATCTTGCTCGGGACACAACAATAAGCTCCGATCATGTTCGCAAGGGTAATTTATTGCTTGCTGGCTGCCAATTCCAGAAAACTGTTAATGAATGCATTTTGGAACATTTCTGAAAGCAAGCATCATTTCAAATTGTCTTTTCTCACTGATGCAATGCTAATTTTTCACAAATGTGGTATCATATGAAAGAAGATAAAAATCAGCTTTTCAATGGTGCCCTTCAATGTCGAAAATACTCAGAATACCTTCAAACATGAAAGTTTGAATTTCAAATTTGCTCGTGCAAATGATTTTATACCTTTGTCCCTTCTTATTGTCTTTGCTCAGCCATGCGTGAATGGGAATCTCTGTGACCGGTATCAAATGAAAGAGGAGAAAATATGCTTTCCAACCATGTACAACTTATTTTTCATACTTGTTTTTAAGATATTGAAATATCTTCATCAATCTCGGTTTCCTTTTTTCTGGGACACACTGTATATCTATCAATGTGGAACCATGAAAAGCTTTCATGATATAGGGGTGATGTTTTCATGTTCTCAAGCTTTTGTGATAAGACCTGAAGACGGGATGCTGTGTTGTGGATGTGTCGCAAATGAGCAAGCGTGGACTTGGTAAACCAAAGTAGAACTTTTGCGGTAATCGAGATGAGAGGCTACAATTACAAAAGTAATTGCTCTGGTGAGGGCTTAGTCTCAAATTTACACAGTTTACCTATTCTAGTGATAACAAAATCGGCTCGTCGGTTGTTCGGCAGAAGAGCCTTAGCATATGTTCCCAGAAGAAGGGCCTTAGCTGTCCTACAATTATTTCCAGTGTCAAGGTTAAACGTTTTTTAAGGTTCCCTATTTTCTCCGCATATTCTGAACCCGTTTGCATCATCATTTCAACTCTTTGGTGATGAGGCATGTACAGCTAATAGTTTGAAGTTTTTACACACCTCTTTAGGTCTGGTATACAAACATGTGGTATAAATGTGCGTATTTTATATTTGCAATGTTGTGCCGTATAAATAATTGGCTGCATAGAAGGTTTGACAATAATGATAAGAATTGTCGATTTTTTCCCAGTGTTCATTTGAATAGTGATGGTGCAAATGTTGAGAAAGAAAGTGATTGTAAGCATCCTCAAGAAATTCAATGTGATAATGCATGAAAAATGATTCTGTATCATTGTCAAACACTGGGTCAAAAAAGCCAATAATAAAAGACATCGGCTATGCTAATATCCACACCAGAAAGAGGAAATCGTGTGTTTTTGGAAATGTTCTTCTAGTCCCGACATTGTAAACCTGAAAGGTTAAATTATTTTTTGCTGTATTGACTAGGTTCATGATGTCACCAATAATGGAATAATTCGTCGCCCAGCTGGCAGAAGGTCGTTAGCAAATGCTCTAAGCAGAAGGGCATTAACAGTAAATTGCTTGTAACGTGACAACCATTGGCTTATTTCACATGAAATCAAAGTATTGTGATCTTTTAGATCCTCCTATCAGTACGTAAGGCGAAAATATGGAATAAGCCTATGGGTTTCAAATTAGAGGCAATTTACTGCTTAGATCATTTGCTAACGACCTTCTGCTAGCCGGACTGTTAACGCCCTTCTGCTTTCTAGAGCATTTGCTAACGCCCTTCTGTCAGCCGGGCGACGAATTATGATTTAACGAGAACCACTTGTAACAAAATGGTGCTAATAAGCACCGAACCTATAAGAACGGTTCTTTCTAACATGATGATACTACTATAAGTCTGGAAATTAACGACGTTACCTGCGCAGGCTCGAAGTAACGTTTTCCACTGTGATAAGACGTACTCAGACTTTGTAACTCTCGTTGGTCTCTGGTCTCAAATGCTAAACAGTTTCACTCTTTATGTTACTCAGCTTGTTCATGTAGTAGGAAATTCACAGACTCTGTTTCTCTTTCTTTTACTTTCTTTCTTTTTTTCTTTTTTCCTTTTTTCTCTTTTCTGTCTGTCCTTGTTTTTCTTTTCATTTTTCTTTGTTCCTTTTCTTTTCTTTTCTTTCTTTCTGTCCCATTTTCTTTTACTTTCTCTTTGTTTCTTTTCTTTTCTTCTTACTTCCTTCTTTTCTTTCTTCTTTCTTTTGTTCTTATCTTTTTCTCTCTCTCTCTCTCTTTCTTTCATTCTGTCTGTTTTGTCTTTCCTTCTCTCTCCTATTTATTATGTTTATAGAAACGCTGCCGTGTGACGCGGTCAAGATGGAAGCCTCGCAGAAGCTCATTGCCTTACTAATGATATGCTTCTTCGGCCTCACCTCAAGCACTCATGAAGGTAAGGGCAGAAACCCTTAATGTGCCCCACTACCACCGAACCCCCACCCTCCTCG
>JZLH01S0019801.1:45820-49947 GCA_001188425.1 Eucidaris tribuloides | reverse complement strand
TTAGAAATTTTTTATTATTATTTGAAGCTCCACAATGTTAGCTTGTGTCTTTAATACGACATAGTTATCCTGAATCACATAAGCCTAACAAATATACATGTATTGAATACACTGGATCTTTGAGACTACAGATGAAATGAATTTACATGTTGTAGAAGACAAACATGGATGTCAATACAAAGACTATAAAAACACAGCTGATTTATGCAATTCTACACAAGGTGGTTCGCGAAAAACGAGTCTCGCCTGATTTCGCGATCAATAAAATATGCAATATGACCTTTTGACCCTAGATGACCTTTGACCTCCCAATCCTCATCAACAGAACATGTGGTTTTACCCACTGATCATTTGTTCCAAGTTTGAACAAAATTGATGAAGAAATACATCATTTGACCTTTTGATCCCAAGATGACTTTTGACCTCTCCATCCTCGCAACAAACATGTGGTATGACCCACTCATCATTTGTTCCAAGTTTGAACACAATTGATGCACACAAAAAAGAAATGAGCGAAAGTTAAACAAAAACTTTGAGAAAAATGATGCACATTACATGGCCTCATATCATTTGACTTTTTAACCCTTAGATGACCTTTGACCTCATCATCCTCATCAACTCACATGCGGTATTACCCAAGGATCATTTGTACCAAGTGTAAGTTGCAGAAATAAAGAAATGAGGACAAGTTAAACAAAAACTTTAACATTTTCGTAACAGACCAACAGAATAACAGGAAAAGTGATTACTATTTCTCTTCCGAACTTTGTTCAGGCGAGACAATAAACGTTGGGAGGACTATTTTAACTTACTTTTTGGGGGGAGCATAATACCTTTTATGCCAAGTGAATATGGTGACTGATTGGTGAAAAATATTTTGCATATTATATCATATCAGATTAAACCTGTGTATATGATTATGTCTTATGGTTTGTAAAGTGTATAAAACATTACTTTTTATAGGTCGCAAAAAGGCTTAAAACTCAGCAATCTCATCGATAAGATGGGTAGAACATCACTCTGAATTGGATTATTCCTTATAAAATACTCGTAGATTCATTGACTCAAGTCTCTTTGTTTTATATTTGTCTCATTTCTGGCTGCAAGTCACTTCATTAATAAAATGACTCGAAACAGAAGGAACTAACATTTTACTGACTCCAGTCAATCATTACGATTTGGGTATTCAATTCGAAAGCTCTTGGTATTTAATGATTAGGGGTAGTCCTCAACTTGCGGTAAAAACTATTTTAGAATCAAATAAAATATGCAAGGACTCTACTGCGAAAATTTTGTCGTCAAAAGTTGACTCATTTTAGAATAACTCCCATCAGTATGCATTGTAACAGACAAATCGGTAGTGTAGCTTTCTATGGGGTTTAATTATCTCGAGCCTCGAGAGAATTAAGCTGCTGGCCTGTTCATGCTTGGTTTTCCTTTGAGTTAACAAACTCAAGACAAATCTTTCCAGCCAGGAGATCCACTCCAGATAGTGTATATTTGGTATATCTTTCATCGAGTTTGGTTCTAAAGGAATTTGGCATTTTTCCCAGTCATGTAACTGAGCTTTAAGAAGTAAACAATCGAGTGGTACTACGTCGAGAAAGGACAACAGACGTTATTTCCAAACTTCGGTGAGCTGACCTATCCGACAGTGACGAAATGTGCAGTCCCCAATCTGGGATGCATGATCTCAGCTGACCGTGGATCTCGAATAAATCGTTTTCTTAGTATCTATCTCTATGCGAAACATGCAAACTGCCCTCTATTGTTTAAATATATACATGCGTAACCTGCTGGGAATGTCAAGTCAGCACTCTAACTTTGAACAATATATCATAGGTGTGGTACTGAAAGAGTTAAGTGGCTTTCTAGGCACATCAACATGGTCATCCATATTTGGAATCGGGGTGAAGCCGTTAGTCGACCTTGATATGACTTTTTTCATTTTCTCATTTTATCATTATTGCTATTTCTTCCTCTCCCTGTCTCTTCCTTCTTTCTCTATTTATTTTTTTTAATCAAAAATCGAAATTACTTCCCAGTGGGTACTTTAGTAGCAATAGGAAATGACGTGAATATAATTCATCAACACTTTGTGTAACGGTTGTAAATTGGGTGTATAATTGGTCACATTTTTAGTTGATTTGTCGTTGTCTGAATCACATACAGTCGTAAAATGTGAAAACATAGTAAAAGCTACAACAAATTTAAACTTTAAAATAGCCTTCAGCAAAGTGTAGAAGCTAGAAATGCAGTTTTTGTGGAATTACCGGTATAGTAAATGTTTGACTTCGAATTGATTTTTTTTTTGCCTCTAGTGACAAAAATTCTACTAGCCAGTACTAGTCTATTTTTAGACAGTGCATAGAGGTTTCTTTCTACCTCCATGGACAGTACCATAGTGCAATATGTTCAAGCATAGTGTAGATGAGCTTGCATTCCTTTTAGTGCCTAGCACATGCCAGCACATTCGTCTGGTATTACATACATTTAAGTACTATAATCAACCTGTCATATACCTAAGAGAGATTTGGAACAGTGTGCCTAGAACGTACACAATTATTTTTTTGCACATTTTTCAAAATATAGGTAATTCTGATCTTCAGATATCACAGTCAAGTCCTTTAGCATAGGGGTAGCATAAGGGCATGAATAACATTTTGCTGTGTTATGGGAGGGTTACAAATAAGATTCCCTACCTTTGATGTGGATTTAGTGAATCCAGAATATTTGTAAAAATTCAACTATGATAGTTTGAATATACTTGATTAAGCCAGTGAAGTGATTTGCCAAAAATTATTTTGGATACATTTTATGTCGCCCTCTACTTGTCATAGGAGAAAAAGTCTCGATTGACTTTGTACATGACCAAAAAATGATGTGATGCTCACATGAACGCAAATGTTCATTTTTTGGTGAAAGTGATAATGTACTCAATGTGTCACCATGAAGTTAAAGAATCTACATGTCGTTTACAAGGAGCTAAGAGAATTTGGAAATGGAAAACAAATATTTTTTTTTCTGATGTGAGACAACAGATTTAAAGGAAGATGTAGCCGGCAACTAACAGGAATAAGTTAAGAAAAAATGACATTGTGAGTATTGTGAGAATTATGCATTGTGATAAAGACAGCCTAAATAAGGGGTACTGTGTGACACTTTAAAAAAAACCTACCATCAGTATCCGTTGTGATAGGCAAATTTGTTGTTTGGTTTTCTTTGGGGACAATTTATATCGGGGCACGAGTGTAATTCAATACTGGTATGTTCACGCTTGATTCTCCTTAATTAAGCAAATTCAAGACAAACCCTTCCAGCCAAGATTTAGACTCCAAGTTGTTTTTACATTGGTGTGTGTGTCCCAACTCATTTGCCTCTTGATGTGTTCCTAATCACGGCATTAACCTTAAAGGGAAGATGTAGCCGTCAACTAACATGAATAATTGAAGAGAAATTAAGGGGTAACTGACAGTTCTCGCCAAAAAAAAACAAACAGATTGCATGCGCACTGGCGTTGAGCTGACCTGACGTGACCGATGCATGTTAATTGCGCTGTATTAATTCATACACTTATTGAATCAATACGCTCCTCCTCTGTAGCTGTTTAGGAGATCTTGTTCTATGGAAAAAAAAATCGCAAAGATGTAAAATTAACAGAAATTTATTAATCGATAGGGCCTTGCTGAGAGTAAGTGTCACACAGTACCCCCCCCCCCTTTTAGGCTTCCTTTATCACCATGTATCATAATTCTCACAGTATTCACAATGTCATTTTTTTTTCTCAACTTATTCCTGTTTGATGCCGGCTACATCTTTCTTTAATCAAATCTTCTCAAACTCTCAACGTTGCTTTTTTTAAAGTGTTCTGGATCTAGTGAATTTCAGTATGTCTGGGAAAGTTCTACTTCAATGGTAGACTTGAAAAAAAATATTGGTCCAATGTTATTAGTTTGCTGGCACAAACCCTTGTCCGTCGTGCTACGCAAATCAGGGTCTGACCAATCTTTGCTGCAGACTATTACTTCTACAGGCCCCGCGTTAAAGATAAGAATGAATACTTGCAAAACAACATGATTTTAATATCAGCTGCTTTCAAACCTTCTGTGAACAGATGGTATTCTGAA